>SNQJ01S0112186.1:0-28652 GCA_010110895.2 Picea sitchensis
TTTTCCCATTGAATTTCCATCTCGGTGGAGGGCTTTGGCTCCAACATGCTACCCCAGCTCAAGCGAGAACACTCGTTGAGTTTAAGCATATAATTAAGTGGAGGAAAAGAAACTTAAAAGGATTCCCCTAGTAACAATGAGCAAACCGGGAAGAGCCCAGCATGAAAATTGGCTGGCAACACCGCCTGAATTGTAGTCTATATAAGCATCCTTAGCGATGGACTGTGCCCAAGTCCCCTGGAAGGGGGCACCTGAGAGGGTGACAACCCCGTCGGGCCAGGACCCTGCCGCACCATGAGGCATTGTTGATGATTTGGGTTGTTTGGGAATGCATCCCTAATCGGGTGGTGAATTCTGTCCAAGTCTAAATACGGGCGAGAGACCAATAACGAACAAGTACCGCGAGGGAAAGATGAAAAGGAATTTGAAAATAGAGTTAAAGAGTGCTTGAAATTGCTGAGAGGGAAGCAGATGGAGGCCGACGATGCGTCTTAGTCGGATGCAGAACAACTCAAGATGGTCTACCGCTTGACTCAAGGTGCAAACCAACACAGGCTGTTGCATCGACATAAGCGCGGGTGGAGTACTGTCTGTTGGTTTGCCGTTGTGGCGGTCGAGGATCGGAGAAATCAAGGGATTCCACCAACACTCATTTAAATTTATTTTTAATCACTTGCCAATACTTCTTTTAGTTTGTTGATATTGAGCTCGCACATGAGGTAGTTTATATCTATGAGGATTTAGGATCAATTTTTCAAGCCTGTATTTGATGTGTAAATATTTATGAAGGTATTGGATCCCTTAATGACTCCTTAGTACTGTTGACAAGTTGAATAAGTGTTGAAATCACCAAGAAACCATGCAGGGAACTCAATGTTGCATAGAATAAGATTTTAATTTTTTTTATGAGTTTAAAAGTTAGTAATTGAACCTTCATCATTGAAGTAAGAAAAGAAAGGTGTCAATTTTTTTTTTATATTTGGATAATTTAGCCAAGAAAAAGAAACTTTCTAGGTCAGGAGGCCAGTGAGTCTCCAAACCTAGTGACTAAACCTTCTTGAGCCTTAAGGTATACGATTTACCCCCAAAAAGAAAAATCACTTATTCAGTGAGGTTACTCATTGTCTAAACCAATCGATTGAGGTTATTGACCCTTGCACTCAAGAAATTTCCTCCTTGGGGTAAATCACTCACTTGTCCTTATGACTTCTCTTGGGCCTTGTGCACTAGTTGGGGTCTTTTCTAGGTTGAGGAGCCTCCCTTGGGTCCCCAAACTTTCCTAATCCATTAGGGTGCACTTGTCATGACCAAGGGGTAAGTTAAAGTCAACATGGGTAGTCATAACTACAACATTGACTAAAACAACCTAACTTGATAGAAAGTTAGATATAGTTCCTACTGATTCACATTGTATACCATCAAAGGTATGTGAATTGGTCAAGGTGGAATGAGAATGGAGAACCACAGTGTTGCTGTATTGACTTAGACATATGAACTATCTCCATGATATAAAGACTCATTTGGAAAATGGGACATAGTTGAATGTTGCTAAGTCTTAGATACATAGAACATCGAAGTTGGCATGTTATAAGTCCAATTGAATCTAAATAAGATTGAATGACATCACTAGGCTAGTGAGTGATATAGACAAACACCTAATTACTTTAAGTTTACTTATAAATTATTCTTATTTTTATTGCTAATATAAAGATCTACACATGGTTTTCAACATATGCGGTTCATTGTGATGTCACTAGGATACATAGTGGTCATTTCTTAAAACTAAACCCACGACTTCATCATCAAGAATCATGTGGAGTGTGCATGTGATTAGGGGATCATCAAATTTGGTAAATGGAGCATTGACTAGGGGATCATGTGTTTTTACCATATGATGTTGTAATTTGACATGGTATCTCTGGACGATCTTCACAAGTTTTGAGAGGGGTGCATGATCTTCCATCAATTTCACTGCCTTTTTACAAAAATCTAAAACCGAATCGATGAGGGCCTCAATTGAAATGTGAATAGTGGTTGTTTAAGGCATAGGTTCTTCTAACTACCTCGTACACACATCAAAACTACCTACCCTAGTCTCTGTTGTTCCTGAGTTTATACTTTAAGGCTCTAAAGTATACCGTCAAGGCATCCAAAAAGGTAGATATAATTAATGGGTAAAAAGACTAGTTTAATGGAAAGTGAGATCACAGTTGTGTCCTTAACTGTCTCTGTCTAGCTTCCCATTGTTCCTGGATGCTAATATCCCTTTCAATTGCATCCCATGAACGTTCAAGTTCTACCCATGTATTTGCTATTTGTAAGATGGTATTGAATAAGTTTAACGCAATGCTTGTCTGATTTGATAGACCGGGTTCCATATTAGGCCGTATGGTAACTGGAACAGTCATGGAAACAAAGAGTTTCCTTTTGCTTTTAAGTAAAAAAAAAAATAAAATTTCAAGGGTCGCAGATTTCTAGTTTGAATTAATAAGAACAAAACTTCCAAATTATGGATCAATAGTATAACAAAAATGAAGGCCTTTTCTAGTATCTGAGTCAAATTTAAAAGAGACAGTGCATGGAATGAAGAAAGAAAAGGAAACATGTAGTTCTATAACAAAATGAGGCATCAATTTAAGAGAAATTTCATTTTATACTTATAGAAGAAAGAAGGATGAAAACTTCGAAGAAGTATATAATTTCAGAGTTCTAAAACGTTCATAGGTCTTATATCCGCTGGCAGCCAATACAGAGGAAAAACTGCAAACGGTTAGATAATCTGAATGTTTAATCACCACAATAGAAGTTACATCATGAAAGAATTTAATGAAGGTATGAAATAAAAGATGAAATGATAGAGAAACACATAACTCAGGCTTGACAAGATCTAGAATTTTCAATCTATATTGTATTAATTCTGGCAAAATGAAACTTTCTCTTTACAATCCCCTCCAGAAAAAATCCATCTCTTAGTCTTGAAAAATTCTATTTATACAAAATTACCAATCTTAAGACGCTTGGTGATTTCCTATTACCTAGTGACTAACTATTTGTTAAAAATTGATCAGAAACCGTTTGCATGATCTTCTCCATTTCTCTATTTTCTTGGAAGTAATGATCTTCCAAATGATACTTTTACTTTGTTGATGACTCTCCTTCTTTTGATTCAATACATTCAATGCATCTCTCCAGGAACTGTGTGAAATTTCTGGGGGGTTTTGGAAGGTCTTTTTCTTCAAGTAGATAAATCTTTCTTTGTATCTTGGAAAGAAGGTCTTCAACTCCTTTATATGCAAACTTTATTGACTGCAATTTCAAGCTGGGCTCAACTAACAACCTGTCTATTAGGGTGACATCCATTTCTCTTAGCCGTGAAATTTTTGTTTGAATTTCACTCAAATTTTCTCTGAAATTTAATTGATGTCGTACGATATTTATCTGTCCCAGGAGTCCTGTACAATTGCCTTTTCCAATGTTCAATGATCCTTTGTCCAAAAGATCAAAAAATTCTTCGCAATCATCTCTTATTTCCTTGACTATTCTTTTATTTTCAGTTATGTTGGTTTCCCATAGCTTAAGCATGATGTCGCCTTTGATCTGCTCTGCAACTAACATTTTCGTAGCTTTGGATGTCTCTTCATTTGCTGAATATATGATTGCCTTTTGAAGAATAACCCTTGCTGCTTTGGCTTCTTTTTCCTTCAGGATAATATTATCGAAGGCATTGTCTGCTTCTTGGAAGTAACTCTGAATAAACTCTACCTTGGAAATCAATTTTTGCTGTTCCACTTCTATTTTTGAATGTACTTCTAGTGACTGGGCCTGGAAAGATTTTTGATCTATGACCTAACCTTCGATCGAATTTAACCTAGCCTGTAACTGTTCTGCATGCTCCTTTTGCTGAGCAACTTGTACCTGACTTGCTTGTATCTTCTGATTACTTTCGTCCAGGGTTGTTTTGAGTGATTGAATTTCTAGCCTTTCGGCAGCCCTGGTTTACTCCAAGATTTTACTCACCTCTTCTTTGATTTTCTCCTTAGCATTCTTTAACTGATCTTGTAATTGAGCTATCATGTTATCACTCTTCTTTATCCTTGTTCTCATGTTTCCCACGGTAAAAAAATTTGCTGTTGCCATGGCTCCCATGGAACCTGCTATCTCTGTGGAACAATCCTCCTCCTCTAAATTCTGTCCATCTATCATGACTTTATGCTTTTTAACCCTATTCCCCTCCTTCTTATGCATCTCTTGTTTCAGAACGACTTTCCTTTTTCAACTAATTTTTTTTCCAGAAGGAGGAATATCATCTATGGGGATAGAGGTGAGGTCGTCAACAAACAGAGCTCTTGTCTGTTGGAATCCAAAAGTGGACTGTAAGGGGGTTAAGGAAGCTATAGGACTTCCTAGCTCTGTAGATCCTTTCCCTCCTATTGCCTTAGATGCGACATCAATACCAAGTGACGAAGGAGGGTTAAGCTTACTGGACTTGGGTGGTCTCCCACACCTTTTCTCTACTTCGGTCTCTGCCTTTTTTGTCTGTAAGGTCTCTTTGATTGGAGGGGGCCTTTCGGTATCCTATGGGATTTTTTCGGGATTACCCTTCTTCTGTGCTTCCTGTTCGAAGCCTGGGGGACACCTTCTTTCTCCTGGGAGAGGATGATTTCTTCTCCTTGCAGTACTTGGGGTAGACCACTCCGTCTATGTTTCTGAAAGGTCCGAAAGCTAGTTTGCAGGTCAGACGATAGTGTCTGTACTCGTTCCAACACCTCTTTATAAGTTTTAGTCCCCTTGAACATGTCATCACAAGGGGACTCCTCATGTTCATAAGCTTTCATATTGCAGTGTATCAAGTGTTTGCTCACTAGTTGATAAGGGTCATGCCTTTTGTACTCAATATTTAACAATTTTACTTCTTCAAGCGCTTCCGCTTCCACCTTGGAATGGCCTAAATTTTGTAATAAAAATTTCCCAATGTGCACAAGGAAGATTGGATAGGACTTCTTTTGAGCCGCCTTTAGCTCTATTCTGATACCACCTTTCACTATTTGGTGTGCCACTTCCATACACACCAGTCTATCCAGGAGGAACTTTGGAAGCGCATGAGGGGGAATTGAGCACCCATAAACCTTGACGTAGGAAAAACTTTCTTCAATGAACCAGTCTGCTATTGGCTTGAGATTTTTTGAAATTGTTTCAGAGATGCGAGGAGGGTCATAACCGAATTTTTTTTTATGCATTGGTATTACCACGAAATGGAAAATTTCGTAAAATGATTTTTTTGCGTTTTCTTCCCACAACTCAGAGTGATATTCGTGAATGGGTTCAAGGCAGGTTGTGTTCCAACTCCAATTCATCAGGGGGAATGGAGTCATAAAACAAATTGCATCCATGATGTATGCTGACATGTAAAAGGCCACTGGTTGATCTCGGGCTTTTGCAGCTCTGTAATCCAAAACCTCTTTGGCTATATTATTAGATAAAATCTTGTCCCAGTTGAAACTATATCCTTCTGATGCTTCTTCTAAAAAGGGCACCCATTCTGTAGGGAAATGACATGGATTCTTTTTGCCGAAGAGTCTGCAGAGCGTCATGGCTACATAAACCATGTACTCATTCAAAGAGGCTGTGGCATAAATTTCGTGGGTATTGGCTCTAAATTTTGACATCTCCACCAACCTTTGATTAAATCAGAGTAAGTTTGGTCTGCCTTAGTGCATTCCTTTCTCTGAAATTCAACTATAAATTTGGCATTGTAAATGAATTTAGGATTGGGTGAGAGTTTGTACATAACCTGGATATGTTTAGGTCTGAATGAGCCGATAATGGCCCCTTGTTCATTTTAAATGCTTCTCGTTGGAATATCAACCTTGTCCAAAGCCCAACTGATCATGTCGTTGTACGCCATGAGTTGTGGGCGTGTTGCAATTTTGTGAAGTTCCGATTTTGCTATGTCCTGAAGGTGATTCTCGAAGTCGTTAAGGGAATTTTTTATCTCGTAATCCATATTTTCATAGATTTGTCTCCATGATTTGATCGAGTCGATAACATGTGGCGTGGTGTCAGATATGACATCTCCCTCTGGGATGGAAAACTCATCTATATCTTCACTTTTCTTGGATCCCTTCTTTGGTGCCATGTCTTTCGTATTGAAACGAGAACGTGTCATAGAAGAGAGGTGTGTAAGGTTGGCTGGATGCAAATTATTCCTGATAGAAAGAGCGAGAATAAGTTTCAAAAGAAAAACCTTTAATTTTCTTTTAACTCATTTTATGGTGAAAGTACTGATGCAGCTGCCAAGAATTTAATACCTTTAATGCAAAGGATATTTATGAGATATGCATTTGTGTCACATAAATCACCATCTATCCATTATTAATGTGGTCGTATTTCGACAATTCTAAAATCAAAATTCAAAAGATCTCATTTGACGGAAACTAAAAAAAGAAAGTACCTAAGAAGTTTAATTACCATTAAATGTATTTTTAAAATGAAGTTAGTTCTCTTTAAACATTGGTATTGAGTCGGGAGTTCGCATTTCGGAGTTTCGAGGATCACACTTACATGAGGTATGTCACCACTAAACCCTGAATCCCGAAATCATGATGAGATTAGTTTTATGCCTTAACTTCAGTATTGAGTTAGGACTTCGCATTTCAGGGATCACGCTTACATGAGGTATGTCACCACTAAACCACGAATCCAAAAATCGCGATGGGATTAGTTTTAATTAATCAAGATTAAGACTGACTTCCACTTCTTTCGGGAAATCGAGAATCAGGATTTTACGATTCAAAATGTATTGAAAACGTATTGTTCTGAGTAAACCCGAATCCCGAAAGGTTAAAAGATGGTTAATTAAATCCTTTAGGGTTTTAATTTATCGTGATTAAAAGTACTTTACAGAACGTGTGTCTAGACTTTAAAAACACTTGATCTTTCTGTCTTTTATTATAACAAAGAAATGAAATCATTTTGGGACTTCAGTACCAGTCTTTTTGGACTGATAGCGAGGATTATACCTTATGAAAAGTCGAATCCCGAAAGAGAAAAGTTTTTTTTTTAGAGGTAAAAAGTTTAAAACCTGGTTTCAACATAGGCTCCAATTGGGGACCTCATCTCCTTGTGGGACGAGGAGAACGGGCAGACTTAGTGCCTTTTATTGGGTAAATGGGGTTAGTTATTCCAGTTTGTGAGACATAGTCATGCAAACCCTGCTAGGAGGATAAATATTCCAAACTTAACTTCGGAAAACTTTCAAGACTAAAACGTTCGACAATCTCGAAATAGGCTCACATAGATTTCCCTTACTAAAACCGATCTCAGACTTGTGCAAGATAATCAAAACAAGATTAGCCGTTCTACTAGTTTTTATTTGATTGTATTCGCATCAAGAGACTCTTAGAGTGTAATCTGGAATCCCATAATCTTAGAGTGTAATCTGGCTAAAAGGAGAAAATTACCAGAGCATCTTGCAATTCGTATAAATACAACCTTGTCCAGTATGTAGACATTGCTTCACTGTCAGCGGGCCTGTCTAGTACCCTGGTGAAGTTAACGGATTTTCCACATTGAATTTCCTTTCACCACTTCGTTATTTTTAGCATTTAAATGCTGAGATGAGGGAAATCATGTAATGAATTTCCTTTCATCATCTCTTTAGATTAGATGGGGGCAATCGATAATAAATTTCCTTTCACCATCTTTTTATACACATTTTTGTTATGAAGTGGGGGCAATCAGTAAGTATGTAACATACTTAGGGAAAACATACTGCTTAATTTTTTTTACAGCAAGGGTCTGTCTATTTTTTTAAATAGCTCTGGATCAATCTCCTTTTGGCCCTCAAACACTTTAACTTTATGGAGAATCTCAAAGAATTTTTTTTTATATTTTATTTTATATTTTATTTATTTTATTTTTATTTTTTTAACTTCCCTTGAGTGAAAACGATCATTTTATTTCTGCTAGAGTGACTAAAAAGGTTAGGATTAGCCCAGACAGACTTCTGGTTCAACAAAGTTTAGGAGAAATATAGAAGTTTACCTGTCCTCGTTTCGAAAGTTAGTCTCAATGTTTCCGAAATTAAGATGAGACCTTTTCCCTCTTTTTTTTTTTTTTTTACTTAGAGACTAAAGGGAAAAAGTCAGGGTTGGGTGAAGAGTAAGCTTGATAGTGATCGAAGGGAAAATATGAAAGAATCTCAGACTACTTAGGAGTGCTAATGAGTATAAATCTTTAAATTAAATTTTAATTTTTTGTTAAATTTTTTATTTTTTTTGGAAACTTCAAAATTTGCGTCTCGTTCGTTTGTACCTCTCAGGACATTTTTTTAACTCAGGTTTCCAGGTCAGAGTTCATACCTTAGTAGTTTGTTGCATTTATAGCCAGAGGATTGTTTACTTATTACCTTTTTGCTAAGTATTTATCCTGATTAATCATGCAGATTACCCCTGTAGTGTAGTTGATCTCTTGAGTCCGTGACGTTGTTCCTGTGAATAAAATGACCTAATAATTGTTAGACACTTTTTGTGAACTGCAAGATTTGAGCTATTTTGTATTTGCATTTTCTGAAATTTAATTTAAAAATTATTATTATTTTTTTATTTTTATTTTTATTTTTTATTTACTTACCAAAAGCAACGTAACTATAAGGGAAATGTGAAAACAAACCGGTATGTACAATGAAAATTCAAAAACATATTACTGCATGTAGTGTTTACGGTATCTCCCATTCACAGGGGTTCTTAGAATGTCTCCATTGAGATTTTCTAATGAAAATACATTTTCTCCTTTTGAGGCCGAGACTCTATAAGGGCCAGAACAGATCGAATCAAACTTGCCGTGTTTGCCTGTGTCTTCTCTTTTGGCTTCCCATTTTAGTACCAGATCTCCAGGGAGGTAATCTCTATCCTTAGCCTTCTGATCAAATAAAGCCTTCATCTTATCCTGATATCTCTGCAACTTTTCATTTACTTCGGTCCCATTTTCTGCACTTCGACGAACTGGTTTGTTCTCCTGGTAATGTCATTAGGTTTTTCATTTGAATCTTGCCAAATTTTCATTACAGGCAGAGCAAGATTGATTGGTAAAATAACACCAGTGCCATAAACCATCTGAAAAGGGGACATTCCAATCGCCCTTTTGGTACTTATCCTGTTGGCCCATAGTGTGTATTTCAAATGAATATGCCACATCTTCTTGTTGTCAGTCAATATTTTTTTTATCACAGTTGTTAGACTTTTGTTAGATGATTCAGCTAAACTGTTGCCCTGCGGATAATAAGTTGTGGAGTGGCCTAGTATGATGTCGAATTTTTGGCAAAATTTTATCATAGCCATCAATTTAAACGCTTGTGCATTGTCGGTGACTATCTTTCGGGGACAACCGAATCTGGATAAAATATTTTCCTCTAGAAAATTGATTACAACTGCATCAGTTGCGTTTCTCATGGGAATAGCTTCCACCCACTTAGTAAAATAGTCTGTTGCGGTTAGGATCCACCTGTGCTGAGCACTAGAATGTGGGTGAATCTCTCCGATAAAATCGAGGCCCCGCTGCTGAAAAGGGGCTTCGGATTTAATTGGAATTAGAGGTAAAGCTGGGACTTTCTGTTTACCTGTAAACAATTGACAGGGAACACAACTTTGGACTTTGGTGTTAACATCTGTGAAAAGTTTGGGCCAGTAATATCCAGCTCTTAAGATTTTATAAGCCATGGCTTGCCAAGAATGGTGTCCTCCACACACTCCCTCTTGAAACTCATCTATAACCTTTTCAATTTAGGTCTCGACTAAGCAACTCAGCAGGAAACCTAGGGGATCCTTCCAATATAATTTTCCGTCTACAATACAATATTTTATAGCATGTAGCTTCAATGTCCTGTCTTTAGATGGGCTTAGTTCACTGGGACATTAAAGAGTCAATAGGTAAGAAACAATATCGCGGTACCAACTTGAGAAGAAAACCTGTCTTCTATGGCAGTCGTAGATGTAGTGAAGTCGAGTTCATTTATCTCTAGAAAATCTTCATCTTCTTGCAGCTAATTGATTCCAAGTGCCTGCAAGTTGGATTCGGCTAACAACTTAGCCAGACCTTTGCATTTAATGAGTTTTGTTGGTTTTACTTCATGATCGAACTCCTGAATCTTGGCTAGCCATCTGCCTCTTCTCCCATCACTATCCGACTGAACCAATATGTCTTTGACAGAGCTTGTAGGAACATAGGCTATGATCTTCGAATGTAATACGTATGTTTTGAAGGCCTTGAGAGCCTTTACCATTGCATAAGCTTGTTTTTCTAGTATATTATATTTCAACTCCACATCTCTCATACTTCTATTGAAAAAAGTAATGGGTTGTTCAAAGCCTTCTTCATTTTTCTGTAACAATACAACTGCAATAGTGTGTTCAGAAGCGAAGGAAAAAATCAGAAATTCTTTTGTGTAATCAGGACTTGCCAAGACTGGTGCTTTGCTGATAACTTTCTTGATTCGTTGAAAGGATGATTTTGCTTCTCTTGTCCACTTTGTCTCACTCTTCTTTTTTAACATATCTGTGATCAGTTTCACAATTTCGGCGAAGTTAGGGATGAATCTTCTCAAGAAATTTATTTTTCCTAAGAAAGATTGAATTTCTTTTACATTCCTAGGGATATTTATGGTATATATTGCTTCAATTATTTTGGGATCGATTTTGATTCCATCTTTAGACATTAGATGACCTAATAGATTACCTTCTTGCATAGCGAAATGGGATTTTTTGGGATTAAGAGATAAACCAAATTTACGACATTTCTTGAAGGTTTGCTTCAGGTGTACTAAATGTTGTGCATCAGATTTTGAAAAAACAGTCAGATCATCGAGATAGATGACAACAAATTTATCTCTCTCACCCACGAAGGCGATGTCCATGGCTCGCTGGAAGGTTGCACCTGCATTCATCAAGCTGAAAGGCATTTTATCGTACATGAAGGTGCCCCGAGGAGTAGTGAAAGCCGTTTTTTCTTTATCATCTTGGTGTACTGCGATCTGAATGTAACCTGAAAAACCATCAATCATTGACATCCTGTTAGCTCCAACTACTTTCTCTAAGACGTGGTCCATCTTAGGCAATGGATAATTGTCTTTGAGTGATGATCGGTTCAGGTTTCTAAAATCAACACACAGTCTGATTTCACCTTTTTTCTTTCTTACTGGGACTAGATTAGCTACCCACTCAGAATATCTTAGTGGGATGATGATTTTGGCGTCTAAGAGTTTTTTGATCTCTTTTTCTATTACTGGTAGCAAAATAGGGTTTATCTGTTTGAGTTTCTGTTTAAAAGGCTTGACACCAGGTTTCAAAGGAATTTTATGTTCAATTATAGAAGTATCATAAGTTCTCAATTCGTCGTAAGACCAAGTGAAAAAGTCTTTATACTTTCTAAGAAACTCAACGTAGTTACTTTTGTTTTCCGGGGATAGGTATTTGGATAGTTTCACCAATCTAGGGTTTTCTTTGGTACCTATGTCACAGTCCTCAACCTCTTCAGGTTGAGGTTGTAAGGTGGATCTTAATTGGATATCATCTTGATTAAATAACCTTTCCAAGGGAATCAGGCCCTTGGGGATCTGTGTAAGGTCTCTGTCCCTACAGAGCCTTATAAAAATACAAGCTAAAATTAAAGAATGAAGAAATTATATCCTGTACCATTCAATCATCAACGTATAATCATTTATTTTTCAACACAAATTAAACTTATTAACAACATGAAAATAAGATTACGTAACAACCCCATAACACCACGTATTCATGAAAATACATAAATAAACATACCTCCGTCTGATGCTAAATCCCCGATCTTTGGTTGTCCTCTCTACTGCTCTATCCAAACCCTGCCCAAAACCAAATCTTCCTCCCTGTCAGCTAGGAATAGAGCCTGTCCAGCTCCCTAGCTCTAGGATTCCGTGAGGATTCCTGGCCCCCGAGCCCAAAACTCCCAGCAACCTGGTGCACCCCTATAACAATCCACCCAAACTCCAAAACTAGAAAAATATCCTCAGCAGAAAATACAATCCGTGTCCTCAATAATGCTCCTTTCCCAAAATTTCATAATCCTCTCCCGAAGGCCTCTGCCCAGTCATATCCTCCTCATTCACCGCCTCCTCCTTCATTTAATGCCACCCACCTTATCCCTCCATTTACCTCCTTATCCCTCCATTCAATACCCTATCCCCTATCATACGTAAAGTTTTACAATAATTAAATTAAAGTTATTAAGCCTTTAATTCTTTACCCAAATCATTAAATGTGTTAAGTAATAAATTAATCAACATATATTAAACAATAAATAAATAATCAAATAATTAATTAATATTATTAATAGTTAATCATTACTTAACTAATACACATTAAGACAATTAATTATCTAATTAACTATAATTGATAAACCCTATGCAACTATTTAACTAGGGTTGTTACATACACCCACCCTTCAGGAAACTTCGTCCCGAAGTTAAGGTATTTTATGATACAAGGGAAAAGAAACATGGTTCACACATTCATAACAAATGACCGTCATTATTAGTAAGTAAGCCAAGAAACTCATTCATACTAGTGCACATGCGCAAGAAATGCATGTGTAGCTAGTACATACAAGTCTCGTTCATGTACTAATATCAATAACTATCGTCTCTATAGTAATTTCCATATACATCCAATCCATTCAACAAGACGATTCATTTTATAAAAGACAATAAATCAATCAAATGTTTGCGAAATCCTTTAATTACAATTATCTAGCTCAACCATGTTATTTAGACCATTGTAGTTTAATTACATAATTATGAATATTCACATATATATGCATTTTATTTTCAGAAGGAAAACAAGAAGTTCCAACATAGGACAAATATCCATACACTCTCAACTATTTCTACTCATCCTTCCTCCCTAGCTTACTTCCATCTTCCATTCCTATCCTTCCTCTGTTGGACTATCTTGGAGTGTCAATTATATTGACCTAACTCCAAATAGAACCTGTAAGTGGAAGTGTCACTATCTTGACCAAGCTTCCCCAACAGGCAACTGATAGTCATCATCACACGTCTAGGGGAGCGTGAGCTAACATTGTCCTCCCATGACTTCAGGTTTCAGAGGATACACGGTGGGAAATTCCTCCACCCCTCCTAACAGTACTAGGGTCCACACCCTACAATGGAATATACAGTGGCACCGTGTTGCTGGGAGTTTTGTCATCGTCTATTCAGTTTTGGGCAGTCTCACCACCTGAAATCCTACACCGGTCCACATATCATAGAAATGCATCCAAACCAATATAATTTCACATACAAAGATTCATACCATATTGTTTCTCGTCCAGTGGTCATGACATCCACTTTCATCATCATTATCCCTGTCCAAAGGGTCATGACATCCACTTTCACTATCATTATCCCTTTTGGCTATTTCATAGTCTATAACCTGCAGATTAGTTCCTAATAAATTCATACATTTCTATGCATTGTCATCATGTAATTGTATACAATCATAATTTCAATTCGTTATCTCCATACCAACAACTTTAACATCAAGTTTTCGTTAGAAATAGATCTCATAATACCCCATAATTCAATTTCCAACACCCATTCATAAAATTATAATTTACAAAATAGATTGTAATTGAGAGTCCAACATCGTTCAAATAACATTTAATTCTTCATAGGATTCTCATTCACAATATGTCAGATCATATCCATCATCATCAATAACATTTAAACATCTATAAAATTTACATTCACATAGTAGATCACATCATATCCATCATCATCAATAACATTTAAACATTCATAAAATTTACATTCTCACAATATATCGCATCATATCCATCACCATAAATAACATTTAAACATTCATAAAGATTCATACGTCTTAAAAAGTTCAAGTGTATCATTTAATAGTTTCACTTGTGAATAGAAAATAAAGGTGTGTAGGCCTCAGGTAATCCTGGCTGTCTAAGTCAAAAGGTGGTGTTACATACACCCAACCTTCGAGAAACATATTCTCGAGGTGGTAAAAAAAGTGAGGGATAGTATTGTCGTAGTGTCTCAGTGTCTTCCCAAGTAGCAGATCCTGGACTATACTTGTCCCATTGGACCTTAACTTGGTCTACCAGACGGTTCCTGAGCTGTCGAACTCTACAGTCCAATATGCGTAATGGTTCTACTGTGAGAGTTCCCACGTCTGATACCTTCAATTCCTTCCAATTTAGTTTATGTGATTCATCAACACCATAATGACGTAAGACAGATACATGTAAAACATTATGAGTTTTATGCAAGTGGGGTGGCAGTATGAGATGATAGGCAGCGGGTCCAATTTTCTCTTGGATTCTGAATGGTCCTCTAAATCGAGGTGACAACTTTGTCCCCTTCCTGAACTGTATGGTACTCTTGTTAGGCCAGATACAAATGAAAACCTGGTCTGCCACTTCATAACTTCGGTCGGTCCTATGTGCATACACATAACTTTTCTGCCTATCCTGTGCTTCCTTTAGTCTCTGCCTAATCTGAATCACCTGCTCCTCCATCTCTTTCAAATTGTTTTGCCTGTTCATACATTAAATCTCTAATTGATGTAGCTTCATCTTCAATAATGGATGGCCGCTCCTCCTTGTGGCTTGGTAGAGTGCGTGGCTTCATGCTTGGGTGCTTTGATTCGTGTGTTGGCTTGATGTTGAGTTACTGTGGCATGCAGAAAGGTATCGGCTTCACGCTAGTGCATGGCTTTGGTGTCTAATGACTTGGTTGCTTGCGTGCTATTTCTAGACTTTGATCTCCACTTTGATGTGCCTAAATAGACTTTGATCTCCACTCTGATGTGCCTAAATAGAGATTGGCTATATGCCAATATTTATTTATTTTCGTTATTGTGTATATACAATCCTCTATATAACGAAACTAGTATATATACTTTCCTAATCTTTTGTTTATAATAAAATATTGTTGAATATAACTATTGTTTATATACCTTTCATAATTTTTGGTTTAAAATAAAATATTTCTGAAGTTAATTCTTGTTAATCCTTCCTTTGTGCAGGTGAGGATTAGTAGGATTAGTGAAGGTGGTTGGAACATGGGAGTCTTCATAGGGTATATGGCCTGTAAATAAAAGGTTTCTAGCCTGTAGATTAGGAGCTGTTTTTTTGGGAACAATCTGCACAATTATGTGGGTGGTCAAGCCCTAGGTTTTAGCTTTGAAACTAGGCTCTGATACCATGTGTAAGGTCTCTGTCCCTACAGAGCCTTATAAAAATACAAGCTAAAATTAAAGAGTGAAGAAATTATATCCTGTACCATTCAATCATCAACGTATAATAATTTATTTTTCAACATAAATTAAACTTATTAACAACATGAAAATAAGCTTACGTAACAACCCCATAACACCACGTATTCATGAAAATACATAAATAAACATACCTCCGTCTGATGCTAAATCCCCGATCTCTGGTTGTCCTCTCTGCTGCTTTGTCCAAACCCTGCCCAAAACCGAATCTTCCTCCCTGCCAGCTAGGAACAGAGCCTGTCCGGCTCCCTAGCTCCAAGATTCCATGAGGATTCCTAGCCCCAGAGCCCAAAACTCCCAGCAACCTGGTGCACCCCTGTAATAATCCACCCAAACTCCAAAACCATAAAAATATCCTCAACAAAAAATACAGTCCTTGTCCTCAATAATGCTCCTTTCCCAAAATTTCATAATCCTCTCCCGAAGGCCTATGCCCAGTCATATCCTCCTCATTCACCGCCTCCTCCTTCATTTAATTCCACCCACCTTATCCCTCCATTTACTACCTTATCCCTCCATTCAATACCCTATCCCCTATCATACGTAAAGTTTTACAATAATTAAATTAAAGTTATTAAGCCTTTAATTCTTTACCCAAATCATTAAATGTGTTAAGTAATCAATTAATTAATTAATCAACATATATTAAACAATAAATAAATAAATAAATAATTAATCAATATTATTAATAGTTAATCATTACTTAACTAATACACATTAAGACAATTAATTATCTAATTAACTATACTTGATAAACCCTATGCAACTATTTAACTAGGGTTGTTACAATCTGGTTATTTTTTAGAACAAGCATTCGATGATTGGTGATTTTATCGTGGAATTATTGGGGGTCTTCCCCTTCCTGCATGATACAAACATGATCATTTTGGTTTTCTTGGTCAGCATGAGTTTCGACAAACTCGTCTATCGATTCTAAAAATTTACGCAGTTGTTCATCATCCTCAAAAACTTGCCAGTGCTGTATGTTATTGGGTATGGAAGGTCGGTGTCTCATTTGTATATGGTATTTTAGTTTGAAAGCAGTGGGAGATGTGAGGGTTGAGACTGCTTTGGCTAACACATCGGCCTGTTGGTTTTCAGTTCTCGGAATGTAGTGGACTTTGATAGAGGAGAAGAAATTTCCGATCAAATCCCAGACGCAATTCCTGTAAGACCTCAACCTAGGATGTTTGGCCTGGTACTGTCGATTTACCTGTTTTATGATTAGCTCGGCATCACCAAAGATTTCAAGGTTTTTTGTTTTCATTCTCCTAGTGGATTCCAACCCTAATACTAAGGCTTCATACTTGCATACATTATTAGTGTGGTCCACATTCCACTGAAGTCTATAGGAAAAATGGATTACAAATTGATTATCAGGGGCCACAAGGAGTGCCCCAGCTCCGACTCTAAGGTAAGATGAAGCACCGTCAAAAAACATCTTCCACACACCAGTGCTATATACATTTTTTTAATTTTTTCTGTTTCTGTTTTTTCTTCTGTACTACTTTCATCTATACCAAAAATAATATCATCATCGATGGATAAAATAAAATTACCTAGATCCTGATCAACAATATATACAGGGTGGTTATTCGGGTTGTGCGGATCACTTACCGTAAATGCCAACCTGGTCTCTCTGTACATGCGCGTGAACTGTCCTCCAAAAACTGGGATCGTAGCATATGTCATGTCAAGCTGGAGGGATCCCCCAAGATTGGCACCCCAGGATCTAGATAACAACATACCATATTTCAGAGGGATATCAGTGACCACTACATCCATGAGATTGCTTTTCGCAGGTATTTGAGCCAGATTTACCACCAAGTCTTTAATCATGCCTATACACTTAAATTTCCTTGAATCGAAAGAATATAAATCTCCATAAGGCCTGGTGATTTCGAGACCCAATTTGTCCATAATGGCTTTAGGCATTACATTATGGGATGCTACATAATCGAGCATACAGTTGTGGAGTAGTTGGTCGAACAAGGTTAACGTGATATAGAAGGGGGCAACAATGTCTTCGGCACCTTCGAAATGCGGACCAAAAATTATGTTCGTTTTGTCATCTTCTAAGTTAATGACATCAGCTTGGCTTTCATCTTCTGAAAAACTAATCATCTTGGCGATTTGTTTTCTGTAGACAGGGTTTTTCGCCAGCTCGACAAGAGGTATGGGGATCTTGATTTTATTGATTTCATTTTCGAGATTAAAACTCCCCGCAATTTTTTCATTCTCTATGGTTTGGGCTTTAGTCCCCTTCTTATTAGCTTTACTTTGTGGTGAAGGTTTCGTTTCTTTTGCAGGAACTTTTTCTTTCTGTGTTTTGACTATGGGTGTTTCGACTACCTTAGTCTTGGTAGGTTGTGTGTCCGTTATGTTAGTTTTTTCAGTCTGTTTTTTAACAATTTTTGAAACTATATCATCTGTCTCGCTCCTCGGTAAGATCTTTTTCATTTGGGCGATTGCAACACTCCCGTTTCTAGGCCTTTTATTGTACTTCTGTTGAAGCTCGACCATTATACCATGAAAATACCCTGGTAAGTCAAATCTTCAGAAGTACTACCGTTTAGGTCATTTTCCAATCTATTTTCTTTATTCAATATTTTTTCATAATCTTGTCTCGATAAATAGGGTTGTGGCTCATCATTACCCAGATTGTTTATATCTTCCTCTAATTCCTCAAAATCTTCTAAATCTTCCTCTCCAATGAAGTTTTCACTCTTGAAGGGGGTTGGGATTTTCTGATCCTCATTCTTAATCCATCTTTGTGGGACTTGAGGATTCGGATTCCTTCTCAAATCCTTTCTGGGAAAATGGTCATTTTTTGTTTGATCTAATTCCATTTTCAAAATCTTATTAGACAACTCTTTAATTATCCTAGCCATGTCATCCATTTTGTCTCCCGAAGATCTTCCTGACCCTGAAGATCCTCCTTGTTCTTTGTATCTTCTGTTTTCTTTGTTCCCAGCCTCCATTTTGGATTTTAGCTTTCCTGAAGCCATCATGTTTGATTCAATTTCTAGGGCATCGTCTTGCATCTTGGTGAGGTCTACTGATCTCCTCTCTCTTAATAGTAGGGCGAAATCATGGTCGAAAGCTCCAGCGAAAGTTAATTTCGCTGCAGGCTGAGAAGGTTTGACCTCGATGGGAATCTTATTATACAATTTATTCAATCTTTGGGTGAACTCGAGAACTGATTCATAATGTTTTTTTCTAAGAGCCTTGAATTCAGTCAGATAATAGAGGTGATCTTTTCTTTCTCCCCATTGTCTGATGAAAGAACTTTCGAGTTCATCGTATGTCCTTAAAGATCCCGCAGCTAAGCCTCAGAACCAGGTTCTAAAATGCCCTTCGAAAGTTTGTACTAAGAGTCTAGAGTAGACATATTCATGTTCGAGTCCTAGGATATCGACAAATTGGTCAAAGAAATTGATGTTTTCTTATGCGGTTAAATCGCCTTCCCCTATAAATTTTGGGAGATTTTTCATGTAATTTTCTAGAAGGTCATGTAGGGGAACTAGGAGGACAAGAGGGGCATATCTGGTAACCACCTTAGCAAAAATTCCAGGGAGTGGTACTTGGCCGCCTACTACTCCTTCTACAACACCACCTACAACACCGCCTCCAACCCCCGCACCTCCATGTGCAGCCATTGATAGATTTGAGATTGAAACTTGGGTTGTACTTGAATGTGACAGAAAGGTTGCGGGGAACTAATCATCAATACACAGGAAATTGGAGAAAGAAGGCCCAAGATGAAAAGAACTTGTTTCTTCAGGCTTGTAAGACAAATATATCGGAGAATTGACCAAGGTTAAATCAGAATACACAGGACATTCGTAGGAGCGTTCGGTAGTAGGAGTGTGGACTTGGGGAAAAGAGAACGTATCGATTGAAAGGGGGAGGGAGACATATCTCTCAAGTATTCCTCTGACGTTCGACCACGTAGAATTAGTTTGATAGATAATATGTGTTGGCGAAACGATTTGTCTAAGAAATCTTCTTGATTTTAAAATCTTTTCTGGATCAAATACTAGCGAGGTCTACTTGTCCTTCGGGTTCTTTCTGGTGTTATTTAGGCTAAAAGCCAGTTTACTTATTGTGGAGTCACCAAGCGAAAGATAAAAGTAGCCTTAGAAGGTTTTTCGATCTTTGTTCACTATCAAAGAAAGAAAAAGTCAATGTCGTTCGTCCTAAGGAAAATATTCGTTTCTTCGCTCCCCGACAACGGTGCCAAAAAGATGTTGTTCCTGAGTTTATACTTTAAGGCTCTAAAGTATATCATCAAGGCATCCGAAAAGGTAGAGATAATTAATGGGTAAAAAAACTAGTTTAATGGAAAGCGAGATCATAGTTGGTTCCTTAACTGTCTCTGTCTAGATTCCCATTGTTCTTGGATGCTATCAAGTTCTACCCATGTATTTTCTGTTTGTAAGATGGTATTGAATAGTTTTAACACAATGCTCGTCTGATCTGATAGACCGGGTTCTATATTAGGCTGTCTGGTAACTGGAACAGTCATGGAAACAAAGAGTTTCCTTTTGTTTTTAAGTCAATTTTTTTTTTCAAGGGTCACAGATTTCTGGTTTGAATTAATAAGAACAAAACTTCCAAATTATGGATCAATAGTATAACATAAATGAAGGCCTTTTCTAGTATATGAGTCACATTTAAAAGAGATAATGCATGGTATTGTAACATATATCAAAATTGACTGTGCTGCCCAAGCAAGCAGCGAGCTCTCTGTCTGAGTGATGATGGGTTGAAGAACATTTTCAAGCTTGTTGTCAGTACTTTTGAAGAACTGGATGAGACGGAAGGCCCTTACTTTGCAAGAAGGGTTAGCATACTGGAGACAATCGCAAAAATGAGGTGTTGATTGCGAAGATCTAGTTTTGGAAATGTTCCAGGTTTTCTTTGCTGTGGTAAGAGAAGATCACCCGCCAAGTGTTTTACAGAATATGACAGCAATAATGGAATTGATGTTGGAAGAAAGGGGCGATATCTCACAAACTCTGAAATCCAAAAAATCTCTGCCGAGATTCTTGATATCCTATTCATTATCTCATTATCACTTCCAAGACCAGTTGGTTACACCGTTGATGAAGACAGGGAAATGTCGTATGCTGTTCTGACTGCACTTGAAGATGTCATGTCTATTTATAATCGTGATATATTGATTGACTAGTCTGATGCTTTACATCGAATTGTATCTTCTGTTTCTATATTGCTAACGAAAGATTATTTTGTGGTGGCACTACATGGATGTGTTGTTGCAATTTGTGACAAGGTCAACCAATCGGCTGAAGGAACTGTAGAAGCTGCTACTGAATTTATTCTTAGAAGAGGCAGTGAGTTGAATGAAACAGATGTGACCAAGACAACCCAGTCATTACTTTCAGCCACAGTAGCTGTCAGTGATAAACAACTGCGCCAAGAAGTTCTTAGTGCAACCTGTTCCCTTGCTGAGCATACATCGACAAAGATTGTCTTTAGTGAATAGCTATCAGAGTGTATCGGGTAGGCAAATCTCAACTGAGGTAGAGCAGATGTTCATGGAACTAGGAGATGATGATAATATCTTGCAGAGCATTGATATCGATCAGATTGTTTCCATGCACTATCAATCAAGCTCTACACAGAAAGGGAACCATTCGTACCCAGGTTCACTGAAATGAAGGATCTAGTGATAAGAGGTGGAATAGTCGAGACTTTCCGTGGACCAGAGAAATAGAGGTCAACAATAGAAAAGTTTTTGGTAAACATTCATTTCGCCCAAATCAAAGAGAAGTAATAAATGCAACAATGAGTGGACATGATGTTTTTTGATGCCTACTGGCGGCGGCAAGAACCTCACTTATCAACTCCCAGCTATTGTTTGCTCTGGTGTAACTTTTGTAGTTTCTCCTCTTATCTCACTTATACAAGATTAGATTATGCATCTATCTCCGGAAAAATTCCCAGCAACATATCTGAGTGGAAATATGGAATGGCAAGAACAACGACAAATTCTAAATGAGCTTGGTTCAAACTGTTGTAAGTTTAAGATGCTGTATGTGACGTCGTAAGATGAGCAAGGAAGAAATTGAACACATGTATGGAAGCAGGTTATGTTTACGAGGATGTGAAGCATGAAATCGGCTGTGTTCATCAAAGTGGGCTTGTTCATAGAATAATTCTTGTAGATACAGATAAATATATGATGGAGGGATGCGCTTTATGTTCCAAGCACCATGGCAATGTGCATGAAGGATCTTGGCGGCTGGGGTCGAAACCCTAACTGTGGATGGAAGTTTAGCTTTTCCCTTCATCCTCTTAACATGTCATACAAGTGACTTTATTAGGAATTGACTGGTGCCATAGTTCCTAACAATGGTTCCCATGTTCATACGTCCATGATATGTTAATTGTTCACCATGATACCTAGATGCTCAAATCGCAAGTTATGTCTCTCCCGTATGCCAATTTGCCTAAGCTCCGACAACATATCAAATTATGAGAGACGCCACAATTTATTTGTCGCCTAATAAGAGTCTTATGCATTGTATTGCTCGTTGTTGAGCCTCCACATGCTCCGGCTAGGTCGTATTGATTCTATTTTTACATCTGTGCATACACTTTGGCGGTATCAAGCATTTTTCGCAGAGTTTGCTTCTGAGAATCTGCGGAAATGTGATAGCAGCAGACTGATAGCATAAATGGCGCAAGGGAGATTACCAAATATGATTTGGAATGGGAACTGACGCGTGTTGTGCAGCTCGACGACCCTGTTGGCAGTTATCATTTCGCTCAAAGGCGTTACCTTACGTTGAACGAATACGAAAACACGCAGCCCTGATGTGTTTTCTGACCGTCATGCAATCGGCTGTTGAAACCCTAATTCCTTGCACACGAATAATCCATCAAAGAAGTTGAATGATATCATAATCGTCTTTAGTCCCATAGAACAAGCTATCCAAGAATCTATAGCAAGTTTGCAAGAGAAGGGATTTCTGGACAAGCTGGACTTCTCTGGCCGATGCCTAGGGGTTGGAACCAGATATGACAAAAGGCTGATTCTCAAGAGGAGAGGGGTTTTGTTGAAGTCTCTGGAACCTCTTCCTTCCGTAAGACGTCTAAGAATGCTACTACTAGCAACTCCAGCTCTGAAACATCATGGCAACAAGCATCACTTCTAGATAACATTTTGCAAGGAGAGCTTCCGTGTGATTTAGAAAAATCAGATCCAACCTATAATATTCTGTTGCTACTCTGTGTGTTGGAAGGTCTGAATCGTCCAGCACCTCGTTTAAGGTCTGAAGGAGCATTGGATGCCTTCATGGAGGGGAATATCTCTACGTTAGATGAATTGAAAGTGGCGGGTCCAGTTGTTCTACAAGAAGAATTCTTAAGCAGCACGTTGACTCCAAAGTTGGCTCGCCAAATTCAAGATGTTCTGGCATTGTGTAGTGGCAGTCTACCTTCTTGGTTCCACCAACTGACTAAAGCATGCCCCTTCCTGTTTCCTTTTGAGACAAGGAGGCGATATTTCCACTCTACTGCCTTTGGATTATCTCATGCCTTACAACACTTGCAACAGCAGCAGAGTGCTGACAATCCAAATGTCACCAATGAAAGAGAATTACGTGTTGGCAGATTGCAGCGCCAAAAAATCCGTGTCTCAAGAAGCCGCATATTGGATTCAGCTGCAAAGGTAATGGAAATGTATTCTAATCAAAAGGCAGTCCTTGAGGTGGAATACTTTGGGGAGGTCGGCACAGGTCTAGGTCCAACTTTAGAGTTCTACACACTTCTGAGCCATGAATTGCAAAAGAGTGCACTTGGCATGTGGAGGACAGAGAGCGTGACAGAAACAAGATTCATGAAACTCAGACCGAAAAAGCAAAGGAAGCTCAGGTTAGAGCGGTTAATCAAATTCATTTCCTAGGCTTCCAGGACATTTGGCAACCATATCATTATTTTGGGGCAGCTCGAATCTATCCAAAACAAATGGCAATGATCAACTAATATTAAACTCCAACTGTTTCCAACATTTGAGACAGATGGAAAAATAAACAATCAAAGTTTGTTGGCAGTTTCAAGAGGTAGTTTCAGTACGATGACAATACGAAAAAGCTGGATGTGTCCCTGGAAAACATGTCTGATCAGATGCCATCGTCGCAGAGTGCCAGGAAGAGGAACCGTTTCAGATTCCTGGAAGGCAGAGAGTTTTTGTTTTCTTTTTAAAAAAGACTGATGCATGTAACAAAGTGGGGAGGGGCGCATGAGTGCAGGACTGGGAGAAAAACTTCTGTCAAGGAGTTTTCATTGTAATGACTGAGTTTCTTGTAAACCAGATTGGAATAATAAAGAATATCTGTTGCTTGCAACTGTGAGATTCATCACAGTCAATCTCTTTCAGCATGTTTCTCTTCTCTTTTAGCTATGTTAAAACTGTTTGGATTTCGTTTATGTATTTCCTTACTCGCAGCTGAAATTGTTTTTACCATCTCTTTATGTCTTCCTTAATCCATTACGACTGCATTACATTTTTTTTCCCTCTAACTTATGGGCTTCGTTACACTTTAGTACGACCACTACTGTAACGAAAGGGTTTGGGTTTTTTGCAAATGTTTATTTCCTTTCCTCTGCACCAGCTATCAGCTGTGTAAGACCAATCTGCATTTTCAGAACTCTGCATGTATCCTTTGCTACGTCGGCCTTTCTTTTTCTTTCCCCTATCGCATCATGATTTATCAAAGTGCTGAAAGATAGACTTACTTTGCCTCACTTTCCGCAAGTTATTTGATCTCTGCTATTGTCTCTTTTTCTTGGTTTTCATTTGACTCCATGCCCAATGGACCTTTTCCCTAGTTTAACACCCAAACTCCAATAATCTAAGACCATCATTTACCCATAAATCTGCCCACCTTTTCAAGCTACTTAAATTCCTATCGTGACATTGTTCGAGAGATCCCTCTCGGGTTGGAAGGGGCAGCTCCCAATCAAAAGTGGTTCGAGGTTGCCTCAGGATTGATTTGCTACAACCCATTTCAGTTCTGAGTGTCAACACATGGAATTAAGAAAGAAAAGGAAACATGTAGTTGTATAACAAAATGAGGCATCAATTTAAGAGGAATCTCATTTTATACTTATAGAAGAAAGAAGGACGAAAACTTCAAAGAAGTATATAATTTCAGAGTTCTAAAACGTTCATAGGTCTTATATCCGCTGACAACTGATACAAAGGAAAAAATGCAAACGGTTAGATAATTTGAATGTTTAATCACCACAATAGAATTTACATCATGAAAACATTTAACGAAGGTATGAAATAAAAGATGAAATGACAGAGAAACACATAACTCAGGCTTGATAAGATCTGGAATTTTCAATCTATATTGTATTAATTTTGGCAAAATGGAATTTTCTCATTACAATCCCCTCTAGAAAAAATCCATCTCTTAGTTTTGAAAAATTCTATTAATACAAAATTACCAATCTTAAGACGGTTGGTAATTTCCTAATTCCTGTGACTAAATATTTGTTAAAAATAGATCATAAACCGTTTGCATGATCTTCTCCATTTCTCTGTTTTCTTGGAAGTAAAGATCTTCCAAATGATACTATTACTTTGTTGATGACTCTCCTTATTTTGTTCCAATACATTCAATGCATCTCTCCATGAACTGTGTGAAATTTATGGGGGGTTCTGGAAGGTCTTTTGCTTCAAGTAGATAAATCTTTCTTTGTATCTTGGAAAGACAGTCTTCAACTCCTTTATATGCAAACTTTATCGACTGCAATTTCAAGTTGGGCTCAACTAACAACCTGTCTATTAGGGTGACATCCATTTCTCTTAGCCATGAAATTTCTGTTTGAATTTCACTCAAATTTTCTATGAAATTTAATTGATGTCTTATGATATTTATCTATCCCAGGAGTCCTGTACAATTGCCTTTTCCAATGTTCAACGATCCTTTGACAAAAGATCAAAAACTTCTTCGCAATCATCTCTGATTTTCTTGACTATTCTTTTATTTTCGGTTATGTTGGTTTCCCATAGCTTGAGTATGATGTCGCCTCTGATCTGCTCTGTGGCTGACATTTTCATAGCTTTGGATGTCTCTTCATTTGTCGAATATATGATTGCCTTTTCAAGAGTAACCCTTGATTCTTTGGCTTATTTTTTCTTCAGGATAATATTATTGAAGGCATTGTTTGCTTCTTGGAAGTAACTCTGAATAATCTCTACCTTGGAAATCAATTTTTGCTGTTCCACTTCTATTTTTGAATGTACTTCCAGTGACTAGGCCTGGAAAGATTTTTGATCTATGACCTAACCTTCCATCGAATTTAACCTAGCCTGTAATTGTTCTGCATGATTCTTTTGCTGAGCAACTTGTACCTGACTTGCTTGTATCTTCTGATTCATTTCGTCCAGGCTTGTTTTGAGTGATTGAATTTCTAGCCTTTCGACAACCCTAGTTTGCTCCAAGCTTTTACTCACCTCTTCTCTGATTTTCTCCCCAACATTCTTTAATTGATCTTGCAATTGAGCTATCATGTTATCACTCTTCTTTATCCTTGTTCTCATGTTTCTCACGGTAAAAGAGTTTGCTGTTGCCATGGCTCCCATGGAACCTGCTATCTCTGTGGTGAAATCCTCCTCCTCTAAATTCTTTCCATCTATCAGGACTTTATGATTTTTAACCCTATTCCCCTCCTTCTTATGCATCTCTTGTTTTAGAACGACTTCCCTTTTTCTGCTGAAAAAATAATCAGAAGGAGGAATATCACCTATGGGGATAGAGGTGAGGTCGTCAACAAATAGAGCTCCTGTCTGTGGGAATCCAAAAGAGGACTGTAAGGGGGTGAAGGAAGCTATAGGACTTCCTAGCTCTATAAATCCTTTCCCTCCTATTTCCTTAGGCATGACATCAATAGCAGGTGATGAAGGGGGGTTAAGATTACTGGACTTGGGTGGTCTCCCGAACCTTTTCTCTACTTCGGTAAATGCCTTTTTTGTCTGTAAGGTCTCTTTGATTGGAGGGGGCCTTTCGGTGTCGTGTGGGATTTTTTCGGGATTACCCTTCTTCTGTGCTTCCTGTTCGAAGCCTGGGGGGACACTTTATTGCTCCTGGGAGAGGATGATTTCTTCTCCTTGCAGTACTTGGGGTAGACCACTCCGTCTATGTTTCTGAAAGGTCTAAAAGCTAGTTTGTAGGTCAAATGATAATGTCTATACTCGTTCCAACACCTGTTTATAAGTTTTAGTCCCCTTGAACATGTCATCCCAAGGAGAATCCTGATGTTCATAAGCTTTCATATTGCAGTGTATCAAGTGTTTTTTCACTAGTTGATAAGGGTCATGGCTTTTGTACTCAATATTTAACAATTTTACTTCTTCAAGCGCTTCCGCTTCCACCTTGGAATGGCCTAAATTTTGTAATGAAAATTTCCTGATGTGCACAGGGAAGATTTGCCAGGACTTATTTTGAGCTGCCTTTATCTCTATTCCGATACCGCCTTTCACTATTTGGTGTGCCACTTCCCTACACACCAGTCTATCCGGGAGGAACTTTGGAAGCACATGAGGGGGAATTGAGCACCCATAAACCCGGATGTAGGAGAAACTTTATTCAATGAACCAGTCTGTTATTGGCTTGAGATTTTTTGAAACTGTTTCAGAGATGCGAGGAGGGTCACAGTCGAAAAACATTTTATGCATTGGTATTACCACGAAATGGCAAGTTTCGTAAAATGATTTTTTTTCATTTTCTTCCCACAACTCAGAGTGATATCCAATTCATCAGGGGGAATGGAGTCATAAAACAAATTGCGTCCATGATATATGATGACATGTAAAAGGCCACTGGTTGACCTTGGGCTCTTGCAGCTCTGTAATCCGAAACCTCTTTGGCTATATTATCAGATAAAATCTTGTCCCAGTTGAAGCTATATCCTTCTGATGCTTCTTCTAAAAAGGGAACCCATTCTGCGGAGAAATGACAGGGATTCTTTTTGCCGAAGAGTCTACACAACATCATGGCTACATAAACCATGTACTCATTCAAAGAGTCCATGGCATAAATTCCATGGGTATTGGCCCTAAATTTTGATGGACATTTCCACCAGCCTTTGATTAAATCAGAGTAAGTTTGGTTTGCCTCAGTGCATTCCTTTCTCTGAAATTCAACTATAAATTTGGCATTGTAAATGAATTTAGGATTGGGTGAGAGTTTTTACATAACCTGGATATGTTCAGGTCCGAATGAGCCGTTAATGGCCCCTTGGTCATTTGAAATGCTTCTCGTTGGAATATCAACCTTGTCCAAAGCCCAACTAATCATGTTGTTGTACGCCATGAGCCGTGGGCATGTTGCAATTTTGTGAAGTTTTGATTCTGCTATTTCCCGAAGGTGATTCTCAGAATCGTTAAGGAATTTTTTTTATCTCGTAATCCAGATTTTCATAGATTTGTCTCCATGATTTGATCGAGTTGATAGCATGTGGCGTGGTGTCGGATATGACATCTCCCTTTGAGCTGGAAAACTCAGCTATATCTTCACTTTTCTTGGATCCCTTCTTTGGTGCCATGTCTTTCATATTGAAACAAGAACCTGTCATGGAAGAGAGGTGTGTAAGCTCGACTGGATGCGAATTAATCCTAATAGAAAGAGCGAGAATAAGTTTCAAAAGATAGACCTTTAATTTTCTTTTAACTCATTTTATGGTGAAAGTATTGACACAACTGCCAAGAATTTAATACCTTTAATGCACAAAATATTTCTGAGATATGCATTTGTGTCACAGAAATCACCATCTATCTATTATTAATGTGGCCATATTTCGGCAATTCTAAAATCAAAATTCAAAAGATCTCGTTTGACGGAAACCAAAAAAAGAAAGTACCTACGAAGTTTAATTACCATTAAATGTATTTTTAAAACAAATTTAGCTCTCTTTAAACATTGGTATTGAGTCGGGACTTCACATTTCGGAGTTTCGGGGATCACACTTACATGAGGTATGTCACCACTAAACCTCGAATCTCGAAATCACGATGAGATTAGTTTTAGGCCTTAACTTCGGTATTGAGTCAGGACTTCATGTTTTGGGGTTTCGGGGATCGTGCTTACATGAGGTATGTCACCACTAATGCAAGATACCAGATATTTAAAATATGCAGAGAAATAAAATGCTAGAATGGCAGAATAACAGTAAAATATCCAGCATAATCTTCACAATACACATAAATGATATAACAATAGCAATAGAAATAACACTTTGATTCAGAAGGCAATGTTCACAGGCCTCTTCGAGGGGGAAACCTCCAATCGA
>SNQJ01S0112187.1:0-28650 GCA_010110895.2 Picea sitchensis
TTAAGATAGGGTTTACATATCACTGTAGAGATCTAGCCTTATTGTTTATCCTAAGATCAGAATTCTTTTCTACTGTCATTATCCTTTTATGCTGTTCTGTACTTCAGATCTAAAGGAGTTTGTTTTAAATTTTGAAAAGAGACTGCTGTTTTATTCTTACCCTAAAAATCTAACAACTACCAATAGCACCCAATACAAAATACTTTGCTTGAGTCTCTAAATACAAGCTAGTGAAAGCAAAATGAAAAACAATGGAAATATATCACCTCACAAGAATAAGATGGATACACCAAGAAGACTCCCAATGCACACCATAGATTATCCAAAGCTTCCTTTATTATCCACCAAAATATCACGACAAATACTTGTAGCAAGATTTATACATGAGAGAGCATGAGAGCGCATGAGAAAGTGAGGAAGAGAGAAAGAATTTTGGCATAATAGACTTGCTATGAGAGGAGATGGTAAAATGAGGAGAGGAGGTCTCAATCTCAATTTATAGGAAAGGAGGAGGAGGGAGCTCACTTGGATGGGCTCCAAGTGTCACCCATCCAAAGGAGGAGGGTCTCATCAAAGAGAGCAAGTGGGAGGATGAGGGGTGAGTTGGGAAGGAAACCCCTTTCCCTATTATCTAAAAGGCAAGTGGGGTCAAGTGGGGAACTTTCCTAAAGTTTTAGGGGTTCCCATGGTGTATTTTAATTTTTATGAAATATGAGCAAGAGGGGGGGCGCCCCTCTTCTAGGAGAAAGATGAATGTGGGTTGTGGGTTAGGCTAAGGGGGTTTTTCTAAGATGGAAAATGTTTTCCCAACTTAGGAAAGGATATTGGGACACTTTTCTCACACTCTCGCATGACTTTCATGACTTTTACAAAATTCGGCAATTTTAATTAAGCCAATTACATGCTGATTTTTCACTGACATTGACTCCTCATGGACAAAGACCGAACAAAACTTGTCCAAATGAGCTAAGACTTGGTTCAAGGGTATAGGGGTGTATGAACCATTTGATTTGAGTACTCATACCCCTATACAAAATGCCCAAGGACCACTTTTTTACATTTTACATCGAAAATAATTAAAAATCCCCAGTTTGCGGGAATTTTAATTATTAAAAAACTCCTATCAAAACTTAATGGAATTCTGCGAGACTCTAGGACATGTCTAACATGATCATTTACAACATTCCTAGACCTTAGTTACATAGGTCTCATCCATTAGAACGCCTTTCATTACTTTGGAGAAATTATTGTGGGAGTGAAAAACTCAAGGGAAATTAATAAGGCTGAAAAACCCAATTAATAACCTGAGGATAAAAAACACTTAGTGAAAGAAACTCTCCTAATGACGAAGTTCTAATGCAACTGACTTAAACTATGATCCATGTAGACCTATTACATTATTATCCCACATAGGGGAGCGGAAATTCCAATTACAACAAAAAGCTGAAGGTCAAAACTCCCTTGTAGAACCACCAAGTCTTCAACTGGGTAGCACCATCAAGTGCATATCTTCATGTTACATGGAGTTGACCCCCTAGTTGAATAGGTGGTCAACATATACTATGTATCATTTATTGATAATTATTCTCGTAAGACTTGGGTGTATTTTTTTAAATCTAAAGATGAAGTGTTAACAAATTCAAGGAATTCAAAGCCTTGATAGAAAATCTTTCTGAAAGAAAGATCAAGATACTCAGGTCAGATAATGGAGGAGAATATACCTCAAAAGAGTTTGTGAACTTCTGCAAAGATATTGGGATCAAGAGGGAACTCACTACTCCCTATAATCCTCAACAAAATGATGTAGCTGAAAGAAAGAGCAGAACGATAATGGAAGCTGTGAAGACCATGATCCATGATCAAGATCTTCCAATGTGCTTATGGGTAGAAGCAACAATGACAACCGTATATGTGCAAAACCGATTGTCCCATAGTGCACTTGGGTTCAAGACCTCGGAAGAGATGTTCACTGGAAAGAAACCAGAGGTAAGCCATCTCAAAATATTTGGCTGCCCAGTTTTTATACATATTCCGAAAAAGAAGAGAAACAAGTTGGAACCCTAAGGAAAGAAGGGAATATTTGTGGGATACTGTGAGGTCTCCAAGGCCTTCAGGATTTATATACCAGGTCACCATCACATTGAGATCAGTAGGGATGTGACCTTTGATGAAGATGCAGCGCTCAAGAAATCGAGAAGATGCCAGCTTGAAGAAGTATATGAAGAGGAACCCGTAATCCCCAGAGTTGCAGAATTAGTGAGGGAGGTTCCCAGAGCTGTAGAACCAGTGAGGGAAGTTGTAACTTCCCATGATTAGGAAATTCTAGAAGATCATGACATAGTAGAATTTCAAGAACCTCCTCAGATGACGATCTCCCATAAAAGAAAGCCTGCTTGGGCAAGAGAGCTTATTCAAGATGGAGAGAAGTATGGTGTTCTCGAAGGAACCACGAGACAGGTAAAGAGACCTAAGCCATTCTCCAGTTATATGGCTTTGATGTGTGATCTCCTAGAGAAAGAGCCTACTTGCTTTGAAGAAGCGATTCAGAAGAAAGAATGGGTAGATGCCATGACAGAAGAATACCAATCCATAATAAAGAACGATGTATGGGAAATAGTTCCCAGATCGAAGAGTAAGGATGTGGTATCTTCCAAATGGTTTTTCAAAATAAAACATGCTGCTGATGGAAGTATTGAGAAGCATAAAGCAAGATTTGTCGCTCGTGGCTTTTCTCAAAAGGAAGGCATTGACTATGAATAGACATTCGCTCATGTAGCCAGATACACTTCGATCAGAACCATCATAGCCCTTGCAGCTAAGAAGAAGTGGAAGTTACACCAGATGGACGTAAAGACAACTTTCCTAAATGGTGTCATCAAAGAAGAAGTGTATATAGAGAAACCTCAAGGATTTGAATTTGAAGACATGAAGTCTCATGTCTGCAAGCTGAAGAAGGCTCTGTACTGATTGAAGCAAGCTCCTAGAGCTTGGTATGGCTGGATAGATAGTTTTCTGACGAGCTTGGGTTTTACCAAGACTCAAGCAGATTCTAACCTCTACTTCAAGGTTATGAATGATGAGCCAGTGATATTATTGCTGTATGTGGATGACTTATTCTTAACTGGAGAAGAAAAAATCATCACTGAATGTAAGAAGAGACTCGCCTCAGAATTTGAGATGAAAGAGCTTGGCCTAATGCATTGTTTCTTAGGTCTTGAGGTATGGCAGAGTCCAGAGAGGATCTTCCTCAACCAAGGGAAGTATGCAGTCGAAATCCTGAAGAGATTCGACATGTTAGAGTGCAAGTCCATGAATACATTCATGGAAACAAAGCTGAAGCTGCTGGTCGACACTTCGTCAGAATTGATTGATGCTACGCTGTATAGACAGATCATTGGATTGCTGATGTACTTGACGAACACCAGACCAGATATTTGTTTTGCCGTGAACACTTTGAGTTAGTTTCTGGTAGAACCTAGACATGTTCACCTAGTTGCTGCAAAACATGTGATGAGGTACCTCAAGGGTACATTAGATTGTGGTCTCAGTTATGATGGAGATCATGATTTCACATTGAGTGGGTACACTGATTCAGATTGGGCTGGAAGTGTCTCTGATAGGAAGAGCACTTTAGGATGCTGTTTCAGTTTGGGATCAACCATGATCTCATGGCAGAGTAGGAAGCAATCCAACATTGCTCTCAGCATAGCGGAAGCAGAATACATCGCTGCGTGTTCTGCTAGCTGCGAAGCTATATGGCTTCGAAAGTTGTTGACCGGTCTATTTGACCTAGAGATGGAAGCGACCATGATCCTATGCGACAACCAGAGCTGCATAAAGATGATAGAGAATCTTGTATTCCATGATAAGTCGAAGCACATAGAGATCCGATATCATTACATCCGTGACATGGTGCAGAGAGGAGCCATAAAGCTCTAGTACATTAGCACGGATGAACAGGTTGTTGATGTGTTGACCAAGCCTCTATCTCCTGTAAAGTTTGAACACTTTTGAGATAAGCTTGGTATAGTCCGAAAGGACCTTCCTCAAAAGGGGGAGTAGTGTTGTGATGAGATATACCTAGTACTATGCTTCTAGCTTAACCGCTGTGATGTAAAACAAGTCTAGTTGTTGTGATGAGATGTGCCTAGTACTGTGCTTCCAGCCTAACCGCTGTGACGTAAAGCCAGTCTAGTTGTTGAGATGAGATGTGACTAGTACTGTGCTTCTAGCTTGTTAGTTGTGACGTAAAGCCAGTCTAGTATCTTTCTTCCATCTTTATTGCTGTGACGTAAAGTAAGACGAGTATCGTGCTTCCATCTTTATTGCTGTGACGTAAAGCAAGATGAGTACTGTGCTTCCAACTTGATAGCTGTGACGTAAAGCCAGTCCATTATCTTGCTTCCAGCTTTATTGCTGTGACGTAAAGTAAGACGAGTACTGTGCTTCCAGCTTGATAGCTGTGATGTAAATCCAGTCCAGTATTGTGATGATGTGACCAACCTTGTGCTGTGATGATGATGTATTAGTTTTATACTAATCCATATTGATGCAGACGATGATTGCATTCCTTTATGAATGACGATGTTGTCAATGAGAAAACTTCCGATGATTTATAGATACGCCAGTCAGTGTTCCAAGATGATATTGTTGATGCTGTCCTCTTGATGCTGTTGATAATGCAGTCCTCTCTCTCGCCTGATGCTGTTATAGAATACCCTTCTTGTTAAGGGGGAGTGTTGAAATAATGTAACTGCAAAGTGTATTCGAATTATTATTGATATATTATTCATTGGATCAATCCCCATTGCGGATTGATCATGTCGACTATTGTAAAGGACCAAATCCCCTTTTGCGGATTGGTCAAAATATAATTGTAATAGGCAGAAGAAGAAGTTGGCCACAGAATATATTAAAGGTGGTTATAACCACCCAGAAGAAGAAGTCGGCCCTGCCAGTGAAAAGACACCTCCACACGTGCCATTGTTGTATAAATAAGGAGGCTAGCGTCTCAGTTAGACACACACTCACTTGTTCATTGAGAGACAAGTTTCGGAGTTGCAGTTGGAGAAGAGAGAGAGAGAGAGAGAGGCACATCCTTGGGAGAGGACTTTCTGTATTTGTTTGAATTATCTCTTGGCATTGTATTGGCTATCTATAATAAGGAAGTTTTGCTGGGTTTTCTACCTCATGAGGGTTTCCCAGGATAAATGATGTGTCTCTTGTGATTGTGTATTTCTCAGTGATCCTATCTTATGCTATTGTTATCTATTGAAATGCAAAGAACTCTAATAATAGCTTAAACATTAACAACTCCCACACCAGGGATAATACCCTTCATCATCGAAAGCAAACTACTACAGAGTAATGATGAAATAAGGAAAGTAGTACAAGACTTACCTTAGTTTGCAATCATGCTCAATCTTGCTTTCAGTCCTCCTGAGAAAGTTGAGATACAGAAGAACTCCTCGTTGTTCTTGCTTGTATTCGTTCTTGCTTGTATTCCTTGACTTCTTTTGAGGTGGCTAAAGTTGCTTTCCTTGCACATTACTAGCTACAAGTCTAGTCTCATAGTGACAAAGGGCTTGAAGCCTTGCACATCACTAGCTGCAAGTCTAGTCTCATAGTGACAAGGGTTGCAAGTCTAGTCTTCTCGATATCCACTAGAGCTTAAATAAGGTGCACTTATAGCACACACCCAAAAGTCACCTCAAGGATCAATCTTGAAACAAGTTTTTACCTCAAAACTAAAATTTCTTCAAACTCAAATTTAGATATGCTACCTGTAGTAAATCTGAAACTTGTGCCCAAGATAGATCAAGGAATTCGTACCATATCATGCTTGAAATATGCACTATACAGTTCTGGAATTTTGTGCCAAGAGGAGAAGTCCTCGACTTTTGAAATTTTCTCCAAAAAGGATGGCCTTAATTCTACAATAGAATAGGCCTTAGATCAGCTTTAGAAATTCGGCCTTGCTGCCTCAGGTAACTCTCCCTTACAGCCTCAGATCTATTTAATTCACTGGAGCAAACCTCAGATTTCTGGAAATTGCACACCTTAACTTTGCACCAAGGATAGACTTCAAAGTCGCCTTATACAGATTTGAATTTTACTCAGGATTCCACTGAAAACTTGCACTGAGAATAGATCTAAACTCTGTCCTTGAATACTCTTGTCCTTGCTTAAGATATACCAGATTTTAGTGCCAAAGATGGACCAGAAATTCGTATCATAACAGGCCTGAAATATGCACTATACGGTTCTAGAACTCTCAAAACTCGCCTCAAGCTTGCCTCAGAGCTGGCTGTAAACTTACCTCAGAACTTGTAATGTTCCCAAGCCAATTTTTTCGCTTGGAACACTAACTGCTCACTGTTTAACTGATGTGTGTGTGTTTTCTTGCAGGTTTACTTCTGAGTTAGGTCTTAGGGTTTATAGTTTAGTTAACAAGCATAGATTTGAAGATATAACAATGGAAATACAAGATATGACCAATAACACAAGATATGGAACCAAACAACATAGATCTGACCTTTATTGATATAATAAGCAAGAACCTGATACAACAAGGATGCAGATCTGGAATAACATCAGATAGATCCAATAGATAAGATATGAACTTCTACAAAATGATCCCGATAAGAAGATGCAAGCCTCCAAAGGCTGAATACAGAATGAAGATCAATACAAGAAGAACCAGGGTCAATTCCAAACCCCCTGGTTGATGGCACGTCCTCCTGAAGAGTTGAGAAGACCCAATATTTCGACCTAGCTAATGGAAGCCTCAAAATGACTCCAAACCTTGTAGAATGATAGATCGGGGTGATTAGAACCCCCACCTGAAGTCTCTGGCCGAAATGCCAAGAGATGCTCCTCCAAATGGTGAATACTCAAGTGAAGCTGCGCCCTCCTGAATCCTGTCAATGCCCAATAATTCAGCCCTGATGAAGGAGACCACCAAACACCCTAAAACTTCCTAGAAAGATAGATCGGGACACTGCAAGTCACTAGGTAAAGTCTCAAGGTTAGATCTGAAGTATAACCCCTCCAAACTGAATAGATCTGAATCTCAATAGCGCCCTCCTTCTCTCCAAAACGTGCCAATGATTTAGGAAATCATCCGGCAAGAATATCTCTCTCAAAATGCACTAGAACTGATGATCAAGACCTTGCAAGAAAAACCCAAGTGCTAGAATCTCCAAAAGCCCTGCCAATCTCTTGGATTGAACTTCCTTCTATGAATGGTGTGCCCCCCTACTGAAAACCCTCAAGGGTATGGCCTGCAGATGTCCTGGATGAGTGGTGATACCTGTGACTATTGTAGAATGGTGTGGGTGGAGTATTTCATCCCCGAGACCAAGCTTGGAACAAGATAGGTGGAATCTTTCACCATCGAATTGTTCTCTAGGGTTTGTATTCTCAAAACCCTCAAAATTGTGTGCTCAAGAGCCCAAAAGCAATTTTCAATAATAATCCAAGATGAGTGAGAGGTGCACCTTAGGCTTTCCTTTATACCTTCATTCTATTCCTCTGTTGAGTTAGTTAACGCTTAGGTTCAACTCCTAACTCAACCTCAAGTGTTCTAATTATTCAGTGAGTTACTTTTTACCTTTTCAAGTCAACTTAATATTATAACGTTGAGTCTGGTTGACTTTTCCCCTTGCTTCATGAGACTATAGTCTAGTGGGGGCGACTAGACTACTAAGTCCCTCCAATCCTCTTCATCAAGAGGTGGTGGACATTACAGTCTCCCCTGCTAGGCATTGCTTACCCACAAGCAATTATGCATCTGTCTCCTGTATCACCTGTTCACTCTCCCAAGTAGCATCCTCAATAGGCAAGTCCTTCCATTTGACTAAGTATTCCTTGATGCTCCTCCTCCTTAGGTTCTTCTCCCGAACATCCAGTACCTCCTCTGGCAACAGTGTCAATTGCCCTTCCTCATCTAAGGGGGGAAATACCTCAAGTGGAGTGATGTGTTGGCCTATGGCCCTCTTCAAGCATGACACATGGAAGATGTTGTGTATCTTACTGCCCTGTGGAAGGTCAAGCTCACAAGCCACGACCCCTACTTTTCTGTTGACCCTGTAGGGCCCAAAGAATCGGGGTTGGAGCTTTTCTGCTCCACTTCTCTTGATTGAAGCCTGTCTGTACGGTTGGAGCCTTAAGTAGACCAGGTCACCAACCTCAAATGTACGCTCTACCATGTTCTTGTTTGCATGGACCTTTTGCTAATTCTGTTCTCTTTGCAGGTGATCTTTAAGTTCTTTGAGTATGTCCTGACACTGCTATACCCAATCCTGTACCATCGGAGCTCTGCTATTACCAAAGGAAATCTCTACAAAGGAGAGAGGGTCATAACTGTACAATGCTCTAAATGGAGTTATACCAATGGACATATGATAAGTGGTATTGTAATAATATTCCCCCAGGTGTAGCCACCTAACCCATGCCTTCTGTTGCCTTGCTACATAATTTATGAGGTAGCCTTCCACCCACTTGTTGACTATTTTAGTTTTCCCATCAGTTTGAGGGTGGTAACTGGTGCTAGGGGTCAATGTCGTACCAACCAACCTGAATAATTCCTGCCAAAAAGTGCTCATAAATCGACTATCCCTGTCACTAACAATGGTCTTGGGTAAACCATGTAGTCTGAAGATCTCCCTGAAGAATAAATCTGCAACCTGTGCTGCACTGAAGTCTGTGGCAATGGAGAAGAAGTGTGCAAATTTAATTAACATGCCCACCACCACAAAAATACAATCTTTCCCCTGTGCCCTTGGCAATCCTGTGATGAAGTCCATAGAGATGCTTTCCCATTTGTGCTCTGGGATTGGTAGAGGTTGTAATAGTCCTGTTGGATGTGTATGCTCATCCTTGTTTTCCTGGCAAGTAGTGCACTCCTTGATGTGGCGTACTACATCTTCTTTGAGACCTCTCCATGAAAACCTTTCCCTTACCTGCCTGTATGTTTTGACAATTCCTTGGTGCCCTGCCACTGGTGAATCATGACATGCTTGCAATAACTTGGCCTTAAAGGCTGATTCAAGAACCAAGAAAATTCGGCCCTTGTAGTAGATGATGTCATTTATGATTCTGAAGTTGTCATCTTGTATCTGCCCATCCATCAATTGACAAGCGAACTGGTTTTTTGAGTATTCTACCAAGAGGTGGGCCTTCTAGTCAACTGAAATATCGGTCATAGCATAAACTAATGGCCTTCTAGATAATGCATTTGCCACTACGTTATTCTTCCTCTTGACAAATTCAATGTCAAAATCATAGGCCTGTATTTTGCTAACCCACTTTTGTTGCCTCTCCTTTAAGTCCTTTTGTTCCAAAAAGTACTTAAGGCTGTTGTGATCTGATCTCACTACAAATCTTGCTCCTACCAAGTATTGTCTAAATTTGGCCAATGCATGCATGATGGCCAACATTTCTTTATCATAGATAATGTAGAGAAGCTCAGGGCCCCTCAACTTTCGGCTCATAGACAAGGGGGTGCCTATTTTGCATAAGCACGGCCCCAATGCCCTCTCCGGAGCCATCACACTCTAATGTGAAGGGTTGGCCGAAATCTGGTAGGGCTAAAAATGGGCATGTTCTCATTACCTTCTTCATTTTGTCAAATGTCAACTGTGCCTTTGAACTCCATCTGAAAGCCCCTTTCTTGGTCAAATCGGTCAAGGGTGCACAAAGTTGTGAGAAACCCTTGATGAACCTCCTGTAATAGCAACAAATGCCAAGAAACCCCCTCAACTCTGTAAGGGTCTTAGGTGTGGGCCAGTCAAGTATGGCTTGGATCTTCTCTTGGTGTACTTGTACCCCTTTTACTCCAATGATGTGTCCCAAGTAGAGGACCTCTGTCATTCCAAATTCACATTTGGACTCCTTGGCATACAAGGATTGGTCCCCCATGATGGCTAGAATTTGTTCCACATGCTGAAGATGTTCCTCCCAAGTCCTGCTATAGATCAACAAGTCATCAAAAAACACAAGGAGGTGCCTCCTCAACTGCTTGTTGAAGACGTGATTCATGCAAGATTGAAATGTGGCTGGCGCATTAGTCAATACAAATGACATCACTGGGAATTCATAGTGGTCGTAGTGACATCTGAAGGCAGTTTTGGGGATGTCCTGCTCCCTCATTTTGATCTGATGATAGCCAAAGCGCAAGTCAATCTTGGTGAAGTAAACAACCCCATTGAGCTCATCCAATAGCTCATCAATCCTCAGAATGGGATATCTGTTCTTAATAGTTTTCTTGTTAAATGCCCTGAAATCAATGCACATGCGCATGGTTCCATCCTTCTTCTTTACTAGTACCACTGGCGATGCAAAAGGACTGGAACTGGGTCTAATGTGACCCATGTCTAACAGTTCTTTGATGGCCTTCTCTATCTCATCTTTGTACTTCTTTGGGTGTCTGTAGGGAGTGGTGATGACTAGTTTCGCTCCCTCTTCCAGCTCTATGATATGCTCAAACCCCCTATCTGGTGGTACTCCTGGTGGAATGGGTCCAAACACCTTTCTATGTTTGTCAATGATTCTTTGAATCTCTGGTGCATAGTGAACCTTTCCATTCTTGTCCACACGTACTGAAATCCTACACTCAACAACATTTACAATGTCCTCTCTTCTGAAAATGGTCTCCATGCGCTTTGCTGTAACCACTCTGGCTGTGTTTCCAGACATGCCCCTGAGAACTACCTTTTTCCCACTTTCTTCTGTCAAAGACATCTCCATGGTTTTGTAGTTGGTGGTGATTGGTCCCAATGTACTAAGCCACTGAACTCCAAGGATGATGTTTGTATTTGGGAGGTCCATCACATAGAAATCTTGTGCTAAGTCATGTCTACCCAGTGTAAGCTTCATCCCTGGAATATACCTGTTACAGGGCATGGTGCTTCCTCCTGCTACCTCCACCTTGAATCCTTCAAATTCAATTGTGGGTATGTGCCTCCTCTGTAGTAGTGTTGAGTCAATGAAGTTGTGAGAAGCACCCCCATCAATGAGACCAAAACATTTTGTCCCTATAGTACCCCTCTCATCCTGAAGGTGTTATACTTGGGTACCCCACTGATGGATGCTAACATAGCCTTCTCTTCTCTTGTCATGCTGTGACCTGGACCTTCTTCTTCAGTAGTTTCGGTGGTATCTTCTTCTATATTCTGCAGGTGGCTGAAATCTTCCTCCTCTTCATTGTCTGAAGTAACCTCAATGTAGTGGGCCTTGCCTCTGCCCATGCACTTGTGGGATGGATTCCAAGGCTCTTTGCATGTATAGCATAGTTGCTTTTTTCTTAGTTCCCTCCTTGTGTTCTCATCCATCCTACCTCTTCCCCTGTCAAACCCCCTTGGGTCTCTTCCTCCTGGATTCATTGGAGGTCTTTGGTCTCTTCCTTCGGTGTTTAGAGGTGGTCTTGGCATAAACTTAGATTTCGCTGCTGGGCCTAGATCTCTCGTCCTCCATATAACATCTTGCAAGTTGGTAGGCTTGAAAGCCTTAACCTAACCCTTTAAGGGTTCCATCAAACCCTCTATAAAAAGCATCACGAGTCTTGACTGTGACACGTCCTGTACCATGACTGCTATCCTTTGAAACTCCTCAATATACACCTCAGGTGATCCTGTCTGTCTGAGTTGGGTGAGTTCCCTGAAATGGAGTTCTGGATCCCCCTGGTCAAACCTGTCAATAAGCCTCTATGTAAACTCTGTGTATGCCACTATCTGATTGTGGCCAAGTGTAGATAACCCATGGTACCACCATTCATGAGCTTTTCCCTCCAAGTACATGGTGGCAAACTTGATGGAATCCATCTCTCTCATGGGGTTAAGCTGCAGGTAAGTATCCAGTTTTTTCACCCAAGCCTGTGTAGTCATCTTGGGAAATCCATCAAAATAGGGGATCTCCATTTTTCCAGCCCTGCCCTCTAACTCATAGTTGCTCCTGTGGTACGACCTGGGTTTGTCCCTGAGTTTGAATCCACAATACTGATCCAATGTCATTTGTCTCTGGACTGCTATGCTCAGTGAGTTATATTCCCTGACATACTGTGCAAAATTGTCCTCCATTTCGTCTTGGAATTCTGGTTGTGTTTSTTCATCCGAAAACGAAGGTAGATAGGGCCTATGAGTGGTCCTGCTGTGTGTCTGTCCCTATGGTGCTCCCCCTCCATGGCTTTGTCCCGTAGTATGATAATAGGGAACATGCTCCTGCTGATGTCTGTTCTCGCCATGAGATCCACTAGCTTCCCTGTTGGTATAAGATTCTAGACCTTTTCTCCCATGAGTCATCTGTATCAAAATCTGTGATATCAAATCTTGGCTATCACTAACCTTTTTCAAGGTTTATGCCATCTCTGTCTGTCCCCTGCGTACTGTCTCTTGGTTTTCCTGCAGGTGACATACAAGTTTACTCTGTGACACCTTTATGGAATGTTGTAAGTCCCTAGTGATAACTACTAGAATTTGTGGCTCACTGTCCTCACCTGACCCTTCCATTTCGGCCTCTACCTCACCTGTCTGTTTCCTTGTTCTGCCCATATAAATGCCACTGAACTTCTGCATGCGCTAACCCTCACAAGATGGGAGGATCAACGCTCTAATACCATTGTAATGTTCCCAAGCCAATTTTTTCGCTTGGAACACTAACTGCTCACTGTTTAACTGATGTGTGTGTGCTTGCTTGCAGGTTTACTTCTGAGTTAGGTCTTAGGGTTTATAGTTCAGTTAACAAGCATAGATCTGAAGATATAACAATGGAAATACAAGATATGACTAGTAACACAAGATATGGAACCAAACAACATAGATCTGACCTTTATTTATATAATAAGCAAGAACCTAATACAATAAGGATGTAGATCTGGAATAACATCAGATAGATCCAATAGATAAGATATGAGCTGCTACAAAATGCTCTCGATAAGAAGATGCAAGCCTCCAAAGGCTGAATACAGAATGAAGACCAATACAAGAAGAACCAGGGTCAAGTCCAAACCCCCTGGCTGATGGCATGTCCACCTGAAGAGCTGAGAAGATCCAATATTTCGGCCTAGCTGATGGAAGCCTCAAAATGACTCCAAACCCTGTAGAATGATAAATCGGGGTGAGTAGAACCCCCTCCTGAAGCCTCAGGCCGAAATGCCAAGAGATGCTCCTCCAAATGTTGAATACTCAAGTGAAGCTACGCCCTCCTAAATCCTGTCAATGCCCAATAATTCGGCCCTGATGAAGGAGACCTCCAAACACCTTGAAACTTCCTAGAAAGATAGATCGGGACACTGCAAGTCACTAGGTAAAGTCTTAGGGTCAGATCTGAAGTATAACCCCTCCAAACTGAATAGATCTGAATCTCAATAGCGCCCTCCTTCTCTCCAATACGTGCCAATGCTTTAGGAAATCATCCGACAAGAATAGCTCTCTCAAAATGCACTAGAACTGATGATAAAGGCCCTGCAAGAAAAACCCAAGTGCTAGAATGTCCAAAAGCCCTGCCAATCTCTTGGATCGAACTTCCTTCTATGAATGGTGCGCCCCCCTGCTGAAAACCCTCAAGGGTATGGCCTGCAGATGTCTTGGATGAGTGGTGATACCTGTGACTGCTGTAGAATGGTGTGGGTGGAGTATTTCATCTCCGAGACCAAGATTGGAACAAGATAGGTGGAATCTTTCACCATCGAATTGTTCTCTAGGGTTTGTACTCTCAAAACCCTCAAAACTTTGTGCTCAAGAGCCCAAAAGAAATTTGCAATAATAATCCAAGATGAGTGAGAGGTGCGCCCTAGGCTTTCCTTTATACGTCCATTCTATTCCTCTGTTGAGTTAGTTAACCCTTAGGTTCAACTCCTAACTCAACCTCAAGTGTTCTAATTCTTCAGTGAGTTACTTTTTACCTTTTCAAGTCGACTTAATATTATAACGTTGAGTGTGGTTGAATTTCCCCCCTGCTTCATGGGACTATAGTCTAGTGGGGGTGACTAGACTAATAAGTCCCTCCAATCCTCTTCATCAAGAGGTGGGGGACATTACAGAACTAAGCATCAATTCACCTAAAATCAACACTCAACACAGGCCTGAAACTCTGCGGTTACGGGTTCTTCTGCGACAGCCCTAGAGGGGCCTCTCCATGTGGGTAACAAGTCTCGTCCAGGTCTAATAGCTTGCGACCAACCTTGATCTTCACCACATAAATTAAGTGGGGGTCCGGCCCTTTCTTTGCAACATCAGGAGTATGAGATCAATAGATGTGTCTTCACTTATTGTGCACATAGTCATCTTCAAGTCTGCTCTGATACTGTTATCCCCTAGGCTAGGGATAACTAAGGAGATTATTTCTCGAGGCCCACAGGTCCTAGACATGGAGTACCGAGAGTCGGGTCGACTTGAGCATGGCCCTGGAGGGCCCATCCTTTTCTTCTTCAGCGCCTCCACTTTGTCAGCAGCAGCAACATCCATCACATTGGCCTGGTCTTGCCGTAGAAATGGGTCTTGCTCCATGAGGTAACGAGTCTGAGTATCATAGTATGTGTCACTCTGATTCTCAAAACATTTGAATATGTGCATTAATTCTTTTTGCTTCTAACGTGTGCTTGGACCTTATGCCTTTCCACTTGACCATACCTAGGGGGAATGACAGGATGCCCTAGTAAGCTGGTTCCCATAGGGTTTAAGTTGCCACTGGGGGGATTCATGAAAGGTCATTGTCCGTTCCCACCATACTTACCACTTTTCATCCTTTTCCTGCTCATCCATCTTATACATTGGTTTGGGCATTGGGTTGGCCAAACTATCAAAGCGTTGTACCTTACCTTGTGGGAAGAAGGGGCCAAAGGCCCAGAGGGTAAAAGTAACTGGCAAAAGATAAAAGACAAAGGAATGAAAACTTGAGATGCTTCGCCCAGGGATCCTCGAGAAAGTAATAAAAGGCTTCTCAGCAAGAAACATAGGGACCCATAAAAATAATAAATAAAGACCTAGTTAGAGGATAGGGGGTCTCATCACGAGACAACCTATTAGGTCCATGGGCATGTAGCGGTATGACACTACTATTCAGCCGGTCACCACGCCAGGGTAGTGGCTCTTGGTGGCATAGCCAAGAGAAAGGGGGTCTCATCACGAGCCAACCTTCTCATTTCCGTGAAATGCTTGTGGGTAACATTGTCACCGGTCACCACTTGCTGAGTGTGTCCCCTAACTAGCTTCTTGAATGGAAAATCAATAAGAATAAAGATAAAAGGCATGAATGGGCTTGGAAACATTTGCATCCAGCGACCGAGAAAAGATAAAAGGCATGAATGGGCTTGGAAACATTTGCATCCATGACAAGGTGCAACTCACCCTCTTCAGAGGCACCCACAGGTAAGCCATACATTTCCCTATTATCACTGCACCCATTGACCAGACATCCCTTACCACCTTATCCACTCACATGGCCTGGATTTGACTTCACCTAGGGACATCCCACATCCAATGAGCATTAGCCCAATAGGACGTCCTGACTCCTAGCATCCCCTCCAAACTTGGCTTGTAGAATAGCATAATGTCTTTGAGCACATGTCCAGGTAAAGGGGGTTTCATGCACATGTTTAAATAACTTGATGATTAGATGTGATTGACATTGCTATGATCCCTGTGACTTATGAGCCCATGGAGGGCGTATTTGTTGATGATGGAGGGCCACACCCGATGGACAGGTACACATGGGGAGATGATTAGTTCGGACCTCCATGGGGCTAAAAGCCCACCAGATGGATGCTGAGACCCTAGCCAAGGGTAGAGACAGATCAGGGGTTTGCACCGGAGAGAGAGGAGGACGTTCCACCAGGGACAGCCTGGCAGGCCTGGACCGAGGGGGGTATTTCCCTTTTCACCATGATGTAGGCCTTGGAAGGCCCATGACGTCACCTAGGTCATTCATGACGTCACCCAACGTTTTGGATACTTTTGAGGCAGTTGTGTGCTAAGTGGCACGTGTGGCAGGATCCTGAGGCCCAAGGAGGCCTAACGTTTTTCTCTAAGAGGCCAACGTTGCCCTAAAAGGGCCTAATGTCACCCTAAAAAGGCATGACGTCATCTTTACAGCTTGATTTAGGGTTTATTTATGATATTTAATGTAAAAACTAGATATTATGTGTAAATGGCCATGTCGGCTTTTTGACCTAATTTTGGTCATTGTAACTGTATAAATAAGTGGAAAATCACTCTTATTTTTCATCACCTTTCTCTCACACTTGTGAGCACTGAAATTTGCACCCTATCTAGGGTTTCTTGGCTGAAATTTTCGGCGCACTTGTTGAGGAAGGCTAAATCGTGGAGTATTTTGACAAGTTTCTTTGTGGAAGTGTTCAACTAGGGTTTTTCTTGATTATTCTTGATGAATGTAAGTGATATTTCTGCAATTCTTCTTAATTGAATGGTTATAGTCTTATTTATCTTGCATTTACATTAAAGATTATGAAATTGCTTGATTAAACCCTAGGAAGACTAGCACATATTATTGTCCTAGCTTTAAAAGCCTTCACCTACTAGATCTTGTCAAGAGGCCATATTTCTTGAAGCATTTGCTAAGGCCTTGCCATTGCAACACCTTAGTATCCATTGCTTCATCTTATCTGATTTTGCTTCATCAGTGAGTTAAAGAGGGAGGAAATCTACTAAGGACTAGGGTTACCTACACCTTAGTAGCTAGTTTCCCCCTAGGGTTTGATAATTGGCGCTGTTATCCCCCACTTTAGGGATAACTAAGGAGATTATTTCTCGAGGCCCACAAGTCCTAGACATGGAGTACCGAGAGCTAGATTGACTTGAGCATGGCCTTGGAGGGCCCATCTTTTCTTCCTTCAATGCCTCCACTTTGTCAGTAGCAGCAACATCCATCACCTCGTCTTGGTCCTATAGCAAAGATGGATCTTGCTCCATGAGGTGATGAGTCCGGGTATCATGGTATGTGTCATTCTGATCCTCAAAACCTTTGAATATGTGCATTTAGTTCTTTTTGTTTCTAACGGGTGCTTGGATCTTATACTTATCCACTTGACCATGTCTGGGGGGAATGACAGGATGCCCTAGTAAGCTTGTGCCCATAGGTTTTGAGTTGCCACAGGGGGGATTCATGAAGAGTCATCGTCCGCTCCCGTCATACTTACCATTTTCCATCTTACTCCCGCTCATCCATCCCATTACATTGGTCCGGGCATTGGGTTGGCCAATTATTTAAGGGTTGCACCTTACCTTGTGGTAAGAACAGGCTAAAGGCCCAGAGGGTAAAAACAACTGGCAAAAGACAAAAGCCTAAAAATAAAACCTCGAGATGCTTTGCCCAGGGATCCCCGAGAAAGCAGTAAAAGGATTCTCAACAAGAAACAAAGGGACTTATAAAAAATAATAAAACAAGACCTAGTCAGAGGATAGGGGGTCTCATCACGAGCCAGCCTATTAGGTCCATGGGCATCTAGCGGTATGACACTACTAGCAGCTAGTTACCATGCTAGGGTAGTGGCTCTTGGTGGCCTAGCTAAGAGAAAGGGGGTCTCATCACGAGCCAACCTTCTCATTTCCGTGAAAGTGCTTGTGGGTAACATTGCCATCATTGGCCACCACGCCAGGGTAGTGTCCCCTGATTAGCTTCTTGAAAGAAAAACCAATAAAGAACAAAGATAAAAGGCATGAATGGGCTTGGAAACATTTGCATCCAAGACAAGTGCAACTCACCCTCTACAGAGGCACCCATAGGTAAGCCATGCATTTTCCTGCTATCACTGCACCCCTTGTCCAGACATCCCTCATCCACCTCATCCACTCACATGACTTGGATTTGAATTCTCTCGGAAACATCCCACATCTAGTGAGCATTAGCCCAATAGGACGCCTTGTCACTTCTTCCAAACTTGGCTTGCAGATTTGTGTAATGTCTTTGAGCACTTGACTGGGTGAAAGGGGTTTTATGCACATGTTTAATAAAATTGATGATTGGATGTGATTGACATTGCTATGATCCCTGTGACTTATGAGCCCATGGAGGGTGTATCTGTTGATGTGCAGGATCATACTCGACGGACAGGTACCATATTTGACATGTACACATGGGGAGATGATTAGATTGGACCTCCATGGGGCTGAGAGCCCACCAGATGGATGTTGAGACCCCAGCAGGGGGCAGAGACAGGTCAGAGGGGTTTGCACCGGAGAAGAGGAGGACGTTCCACAGAGGCATCCTGGCAGAGCCTTACCGAGGGAGGTTGTGCCCTTTCCACTGGGACATCGGCCTAGGAATGCCCATGACGTCAACCATGACATCTTATGACGTCATCCAATGATATGGGAGTTTTGGGAGGCAGTTGTGGCATGTTTGGCACGTGTGGCAACTTCTAGGCCTAAGGAGGGCTAACGTTTTGCTCCAGGAGGCCCATGTTGCCCTAGAAAGGGCTAACATCACCCTAAAGGGGCATGACGTCTTCACTTTTGCTTGATTAGGGTTTTAAATTATGACATTTAATGTAAAACAATATTATTATGTATTTTGGCCTTGTCGGCCTTTGGGTGACCTAAAATTAAATTAAGGTCATTACTATTGTATAAATAGAGAGCTAAAACTCTCTTATTTTCATCATCTTTCACTAACACTTGTGTGAGGTCTGAAATTTGCGCCCTCCTTTAGGGTTTTTAGCTGAAATTAGTGATGTGCACTTGTTTAAGGAGGCTTTTCTTGTCTATTTTCTGCATTTTCTTGGTGGAAGGTGTTGACCGCCTCTCCAACATAGGTGGTCAACTCCATGTGCCATGAAGAGATGCATCATCAGATGCTCATTTGTCGAAGAAATTTGGTTCTACAGGGCATGTTTGGCCCCAACACTTCTTTTTGTAATTGGAATTTCCACACCCCTGCATGGGCCAATAATGTAATAGGTTTGCATGAGTCATGTCTAGGTCAGTTACCTTGGGATCGGTTGACTAGGAGAGTTCATTTCACCGAGGGTTTTTTATCCTCAGGTTATCAATTGGGCTTTTCAGCCTTATTGATTTCTCTTGAGTTTTTCCCTCACACTTGCAATAATTCCTCCAAAGTGGTGAACGCCGTTCTAGTGGGCTTATCTTTTGGTAACTATTGTAGGAAATCATTGTAAATGACTATGCAAGACATCTTAGAAAGTTTCGCGGAATTTCGTCGAGTCTAGTATAGTTTTTTTTTTAATTAATTAATTTTTAATTAAATTTCCCTAAGTTTGGAGGTTTAATTATTTTTGAGTAAAAATTGTAAAAACTAGGTCCTTGGATTTTTGATAGGGGTATTTGTGCTCAAAAGAAATGGAATAGCACCTCCTACACCCTTGGACCAAGTTTCAGCTTAGTTGGACAACTTTTGCTATGGGTTTGTCCACTCGGAGTGTCGGTCAGTAAAAAACAACAATTTTAATTGCTAAAGTCCAAACATGGCAAAAATGTAAAATTGTAATAATGAGTTAGAAGGATGATTTAATGATGGAATAAAGTTAGAGAGAGTCTCCCTAACCTAAACCTACCCATCCAACCTTAATTTGACCTTTTAATTACCCTTACCCTCTCACCTCACTCAAAAGTTACACCCCCCCTAGGGGGATTGACGTTTTTCCTTGGTGATGTGATGTTGTGACTTAAGTGGGGGCCCCTCTCACGTGCTTTGCCTTCCTTTACCCCCCACGTCACCTTCCAAGGTGATCCCACACCCCTTACCACATTACTTCACTCCCTTACCTTTCCTCATCCCCAAAAATTGCGCCCTCCAAGGAGAGTTATGCCCCCCTCTTGTGGATCTCCAAGAAAAATTCGATTTTATTGTTTGGGGCCTCTTCCTCTCCCTTGGCACGAATCCCATAGACCTCCCACTACCCTTTGCTTGATCCCAACACCTCCCTCACCATTCTACACCCTAGATCTAAAATCTAAACCCTAGATGGTGTGCCCTAGCCTTGGGATCTCATCTTGTGCTTGGTGGTGGACACTTGGCATTGATCCAAGAGGGGTAGGTTTGCCTCTCCAAGTATAAATAGATCCCTTTCCTCACTCCCAACTCACCATATCTTGAGCTATTGTTATGCTACTTGATTCTTCTCTCTCTCTCTCTTTCCATCATTTCCATTCTTTGGCTCTTAGGGTTTTGGAGTAAGTTCTCTCCAAGATCTATTTCTTGAGTAATAAAGAGAAGATTTGGAGGATTATTGGAAGAGTTATGCACATGCTTTTTCTTGCCATACACATGAGATAAAGTTGTTCAAATTTGTTTGGTGATTGCACACATTGGATCTTAGGTAAAATGTTACTTGGGTAGATCTAGTAATGCACATGCTTGTAGATCTATATATCTTGTTTTGCTAGATAGGATTGAAATGTCATCTTATTAGTATATGCAACATATTATCTCTTGTATGCACATCACCTCTCAAGTTTTGCAGGTTTAGCTTCAAGGGTTTCATTGGGAATGTACCAAGGAAGATTCTTCCTTTAAGACACATACAAACTCCATACTTTCTCACCCTTTACTCTTCTTCTTTCTTGTTGTCCTATCATCTATATTTAAGCTAGCTTAACATAGCATATAGGTTGACCTCTTCCATCACTAAAATGAGGGAAGTTCTTACTAAGGTGACAGTGGTAGGATATTCTATAGTTACGCAAGATTTGGGGACTTGTGGTGGGGCTTTGCACAAGTGCAAATCCTGTGATAACATTTTGGTGCCATTGCCGTGGAGGATTGAGTCATTCTCCTCAACGACACATCTTTGGTTAGCTTTCTCCTGAAGCCCTTATCTTACAAAGTTTACCTGGAGACTCTACTAAGGGTAGCTCCCTCACCTTCGTTTGATGATTCTAAAGAGATAATGTAGCGATTCCACTGATATATTACGAGTTGTCATCCTGCTCTCAACTTTGTGATATTGCGTATTTTCAAGTAATGGGATTATGGCATGATGGTCACTGTTATCCCCGTTTTCTAGGGATAACTAGGAGATCATGTCTCGAGGCCCACAGGTCCTAGACATGGAGTACCGAGAGCAGGATTGACCTGAGCATGGCCCTGGAGGGCCCATCCTTCTTCTTCTTTGCCGGACTTGTCTTGTCGGCCCGATAGCGGCTTCATCACCATCGGCTTGGACTTGCATTAGAGACTCTTGCTCCATGGGGTAATTGGTCAAGGTATCATGTGGGCGTATATGTCATGTTTGATAGTTATAACCTTCTTATATATGCATCGGGTTCATTACATTTTCTGATATTGCTTGGATCTTACACTAATCCACTTGACCATTGTTGGGGAAATTAGCGGGGTGACCCTATGAAACTTGTATTCATGGGTTTTGGATTTAGCCACCCAGGATTTGCTGAGCCATCGTCCGCTCCCACCATTACATCATTTTACATCTTATCTCTATCATCTCATCCCATTCCTAGTCCAGAGCCATTAGGATGACCTTTGAGGGTTACTTTGTCTTGTGGGAAGAAGGGCTAAAGGGGGTAAAAGCAGATGGTAAAAGTTAAAGCCATAGGAAATGAAAACCTAGAGATGCTTAAGCTGGGGGATCCAGAAGCGATAAAGCCTCTGGAGTAAAATGAGGACCCTAAAATGAAAACAAAGAGACCACAACCAAGGATGGGAGGTCTCATCGCGAGCCAAACCCATTATGTTCATAGGTATCCTAGCGGTATGACATTGCCATTATATGGTCACCAAACCATGGTATTTTCTCTTGGTGGCATAACCAATAGGGTCTCATCACGAGCCGACCTTATCATTTCTGCAATGCGATTAGAGTAACTTTCTTAGCGACATTTCTGGTCCTGCATAGAGGCCGATTATCCTCACAATTCCGGACCTGGAGTAAAAAAGAAAGAAAGCAATAAATAAGAATAAAGGCAATACAAGGGGCTTGGAAAAATTGCATCCATGGCCAGGTACAACTCCTCCCTCTGAAAGGCACTTACGGACAACACCTAAGTCTTACACTGTGTTGGAACATCCCTAAGACCATATCACTTCGTAGACATGGCTTGGACGTCTTTTGTAGAGCTTCCTCTTCTTGTGAATCTGCGGCCCGATACGTTATTTGTCTATTTCTTGACTTTGCACTAGTAGATTGATTATAATTTCTTTGAGCTTTTAGATGATATACTAGGGATTTCATACATATGACATTGATAAATTTAATGATGAAACATGATTGACATTTACTATGATCCCAAGGGTAGTAAGGCCATGGAAGTAGTTTTTTGATGTCTGAGGACCATGCAGTGGGCTGATTACTAATTGGGCCCGGTGCACATGGGGAGATAATTAACTCGGACCTCCATGGGGCCGGAATCCCACTGATGGATTCTGCTGGGATGGCGAACTGAGACAACTTTGTGATGAGCCATTGGACGAGAAGAAAGGACGTTCCACCTAGGGCACTTTAAGCGGAGCCCGGCTAGGAATCACTTATACTTGAGATGGAGCGTTAGCCTTGATGGGCCGGATGTCACACAGAGAAGGCCCGGGCGTTGGTAGGAGGCGATGGTAGGGTTTTGAGGTCATTTGGCATGTGTGGCGGCTTGAAGGAGCCCTAGAGTTAGCGTTTAGGTTTAGTTGATGTATTGCCAAAAGGGCCAATCTCCTGAGGAAGGCTTGACGTCCCTCTTTTGTTCATATTATGAAATTTTCTAAGCAGTTAATGTAAAAGCGATTAGCAAAATTGGTAGTCGACCCTTGTCAAAACATTTTAATGACCTAAAATTTAATTAAAGGTCATGGATTGGTATAAATATAGGACGTTTCTCCTCATTTTAAACATGACATAACTCACTCTTTTGTGAGAGACATACTTTTAGTCTTTGTCTTGGTATTTTTTCTCTTGGAAGTGAAAGGCATGACTCTTGTTGGGGACTCTTCCTTGGCATTTTATTATGGTATTTCTCTCATTGGAAGGTTTACAACTAGGGTTTTGATGAGCATTTCTTCATGATTTGTAATTGAATTTTCATGCAAAACTTCTTAAATGAATAGTTTGTAGGTTTAATCTCTTACATTTGCTATCATATTGCTATTATATTGCTTAATCTTAGAAACCCTAGGTAGCAAGCACCTGAGTAGTCCCTTGCTATATGTCCCCATGCTAGAGAAACTTGTTTTAGCCATTGATTAAGGAAGATATAGCCTAGTAGTTGCTACAGGAAGATATAGCCTAGCCGTTGCTACACTAATCATCCTTTTTCTGAGTTAGCATTTAAATATAGGTTGAAGAGAGGAGACGTCCTAGGCCTAGTTGATTCTACACCTAGGGTTTTAACCTTCTAGGGTTTGAAGAGCCTTGCTCTTGCAACACTTTTCTCCCTTAGATTTGTATTTTGAAGCTAGCCGTTTTGCCAAGAATATTTAGAGAAAGAGGAAGGAGCATGAGGCCTTGCTTAAACAACACCGGAATGAGCCTCCTTCCCTTAGGGTTTTGATTCTAGGGCCCTGCCATTGCAACACCATAGGACCTAACCTTCTAGTCTTTAAATTCTGATCCTCCTGAGATTTTGCCCTTACTTTTGACTCCATTTTACCCTAAGGCACTGGTATTCTCTCCAACGTTGAGCTTGTTCATCTTTCAATCGTTCAAATTTTGAAATCCTAACTAACCCTAGCGCACTAACCAGGGCTGACATCATACTTGACGCAGCCAGCCCTCTAACCTTGCAATAAATGATGACGTCATGGCTAATTTGAACTATAGTTGATAGAAAACACTCTTGGCTTGGTCATCTTGTGATAGACATTGATAAATTGATAATATTCATTGACTAATTAGCAAAACGCTGACCTTCTTTGTCTATTATACTAACCCTAAAAGAAGCTGACGTCATCTCTAGGATATTGACGCAACAACTTCTTGTATATGAGCAATTGTTGATATTTAATGCATTGATTAATTTAAGGATTGATTATCTTCATTAGATACCATATGATTCCAGTGTTTATTGACAAGTAACATTATATGCCATTGTCATTATTACAATCATTGACTTCGTCAATAATTACTGCTATATATGCTCATGTACATTAATAGTTATTGATTTATGATGTATTAACCACTATTGCATGTACTAGTTTCATTGTTGTCTTGTCTCGCAAACAGGTGCCTTTTCTGTGGTTATTCTTTATTTGACTATCTTCTGGGCGGTAATCTGTGAAGGGGAAACTAGCCTTAATCCTTTGAGCCTTTTCCTTTCAAAACTCCAGATTGCCAAGGACGTCTCCCTTGGGCTTAGCCACCTAAATAGAAAGGACCTCCCCATTGTGGTGACATTGGGTGGGGTAGGTCCCTGTTACGCCAGTTTGACCCTCATCCTATAGCCTTAAGACCTAAACTACAAACTGCGCGATAACAGTCACTTCACAGAATGTTTCTCTCCCTCGATATTGAAGATGTTCCAGGATACCCAAATCACTTTTCTCTGGGTTGGAGGAAGAATTGTCCAAAATCTGGAGACATGTCCTTGGCTATTACTCATGTCGTGAATTTCTTGAAGTATGTTTCAGAGATAGATGTGACACATCAGTATGTGCTGACAAGATTATTTTTGCTATCTTTGGAAACAAGACAAAAGGACTAGGTTAAGCATACTCTTAATCCAAAGAGTATATCTTCTCTTGCAATCTACATTGACGAATTCCTCAAGAGGTGGGCCCCTGGAACACAAAGTTATGAAGACACCCTCCACGAGTTCACAGTGACCCTCCAAAGGGAGGGGTTATCTTCTGACCTTGTTGAGGAAGATGAAGAGTATTTCTTCTAACCTTGTTGAGGAAGATGAAGAGGGGTTTTTGAGCTATTGCAGTGTATTTCTTCTTTCTGATTTAACAGAAACAGATGTGATAGAGAGTTCAGATTTGTACTTTCTGTTTGCATTTTCAGATTGTCTATGTATGCAGATTTAGTGTTCAAAGGTTACTGTTCTGAGAGGTGCTACCAGTCTCAGTTTCCTAGGGTTTTAGGGTTTATATTTCTGAGTGCAAATCTTTGTACCATGTCCTGAAAATTTATCACATTCATGCAATTTGGAAGGCATTCTATTTGCAGTTAATGATCCTTGTTTTGAAGTAATGAATGTGCTAGGAGTACATAGAGTCCATGCACTTTACAGTTGCATATAAAATTCTGCTTTTAGTTGAAGGAATGGATGGTAAGTCATCTCATCCTTGAGTGTATCTGTTATTACTATTAGTATCAATCTTTCTGTGTGTTCTGAAAAGACCCTTGATGGCTTTACAATTTTTCACGGCCCATGTTATTGCAGAGAAGTTGGAAGAAAGGTAGCCAAGTTGATAGCTTTGGCACTGGACTTGGATGTGGATTTCTTCAACAAGCGAGGAATGCTTGATGAACCCATTGCCATTTTGCGCCTGTTACATTACGAAGGTTAGTTTTGTTCCTGGCTCTTGTAAATGTAGTTGAGGCATTAGTATTTTTAAAACAGTTGTGACACATGATTATAGATTATTGCACACTCACAGGCAAAACATCTAATCCAGAGCTGGGCATATATGGTGCCGGAGCACATTCTGATTACGGGTTGATCACATTGCTAGCAACAGATGATGTGGCAGGACTCCAAGTAAGTGTGTCTTCCTCAACCACTAGAAAGAGGCACATCTGTTTTTGACTTCTAGTTCGTTCATCTTATATTCTATTTAAGATGAAAAGTTGGAATTGTTGCTTCTAATGTTGTAGATCTGCAAGAATAAGGATGCTTGTCCACAGATATGGGAAGATGTGGCTTCTTTGAAAGGGTAAGTTTTATGTTTTGTAACTTACATAGATCATGGAGACATTTTTACATCAAACTATTTTTCTATGAACTATTCATACTTTGTAAAAATAAAGCCTTCTCAATCAGAATGGTAGGACTGGTGTATGCATTTTTGTTATGACTTCTTTGTTTGAAAGTGCAATGGCCATTTCTTGAGTATTACTCTGCAATCTATTCTTTTCTTTGGTTGTGAACTTCTTGCTGTCTTAGGTAAACTTGATATCTGTTTGAAACTTAGGACAATAGCCCTTCCATTTACTGCTAAATACTTGTTACCAAATTATTGTGTCAATACTCTTTGTTTGTGTGAATTGTGAAAGATACAACTATGGTTTGACATATTGTGGTGTGCATTGATGTTATTTGGAAAATTTTGGTTAGTGTTTCCCCAGATGTGGTGATTAAGGTCATTCATATTGCATGTTTCTGATCTTTTTCTGTATATAATGAGTATTTTGTCAAGAAAAGAAAAGTTTCACCAGCTGTGGCCTGTGTTCATATTTCACCTAAAATTTCTGTGAATTGTTTGGGGTGTTCTCTGATCAGCTCTGATCTCTTTATTCCCTGCGGCCGCTTTACCTCCCTTTCTGATTGATATCCTAAGTTTATCCCTCCTCATCTCACACTCTCACACGGTTCTCCCGAGTCCCCACAATTCAATGTGAGAAAAATGATTCAGGTTAAATGGTTTTTGACATTTGCAGGCAGCAGTATCAAGTTTAAATTTTAAACTCATCTAATATCAATTTTGTGTAGAAGACCAGTAATTGGCTTGGGAAATTCTGGAGGAAATATTCTTTTAAGCCATAGTCTAAACGTTCTACGAAATGACTCTTTTCCTTAGATATTTTCCGGGGACCTTTGCCTGAAATTGTTAGATCCACAGATTTGAGTGATTATTTATGTATAATCTGAGTAACCTAGGGGTTTTTCAGCATGATGAATCCATTTCTGCATTCCGAAATGGATTTTAAACAACAAAAAATAGTGATTTCATGCAGATTTATGTTGCTGGATTCCGGCGAAAAAAGCCATTTCGTAGAACAGTTAGACAACGCCTTTTTTAACAGTATAGCATAGTTTGCAAATCCTTTCAGTTTGGAATAAGATAAATATATGCATTCATCGAAAAATTCAAGAAAATATATGTTATTCAATGTTATCTATGAAATTTTTTACAAGAATAGAGAGATGATGAACTTATAATTTTTTTTAGCTTAACAGGCTTGGGACTAACTGTGTGAAACAAGGTTAGTCAATTAAATAAAAGGGTATCTTCATAAAGCACCGTCCCTTTTTTATTTGTGTATAAATAAAGTTTAAACATACCATCCTTGTAACCATATGAGTTGTGTATCATTTATATGATTCTTAAACATACCATCCTTGTAACCATATGAGTTGTGTATCATTTATATGATTCTTAAGGAAAGCTGGTTTCAAACTTTGTATGGGAGGTAACCTTCCTTCCAATTGGATAGGAATAACCCTTAGGTCTATTTTAAGTGGTATAACATCTATGAATCTCCAACCATTCTATTTTGTTGCACACTTACTATTTGAAATCCATGTCATTTATATAACCCATTTTTTCACAGAGCATTATGCCGTCCAATTTACATTGTTCATTTGCATTGTCTTTTTCATTCATACTTGTTTCATCTCATTCCGTCTTCTCTTATTAGTCTGGTGGCACATGATCCCATGCTCTTTTCATTCAATTTCTATGTTTCTTCTCTCAATTTGGTTTTTGCGTGATTTATGTTTTTGGTCCAACCCCTAGAAATTTAGGAGGCACAAGCCTAAGTCCAAACCCACTGTCACCTCAATTTGGACTTCTTCCATCTAGGCGGAAGCCAAGGGGGCTAGACCCTACTTAACTATGTTAAGGTTGATTAGATGATCTATGAGTTAATTTTTAGTTCTTAGGCTATGTTATCGCACAATTTGTACTTGCCCAAGGCAAGCGGGTACAAAATTGGTGTAACTGGGAATAACCTATCACTGTCACCTTAATAGGAGATCCCTTTCTATTTAGGAGTATGTCAAGACTACCCCAGGGGAGACGTCCTCGGTGACCTAGGGGGTTTGAGAAGGCTAAGGCAAATAGTCACAAGGAAAACCTTCCCCTCTCACAGATCACTCAAATCAAAGGTTTCTTTTATGTCTTAAGGATGAAGCAAATGGATAATATTGTGTACCTGCCCAGAACAAGACAACAAGGCAAACAGGGCACTTTTCAAGTACCAGATGATTGTTAGTACTTCATAAGACAAGAAACCTTCATAAAATAAGCTAGCTGATTATGAATTTGCAACAATGCAACCTGTTGACTGCCTATTCAACTAGGGGGTCAACTCCATGTGCCCTGAAGATATGCATCATCAGATGCAAGTATGTTGAAGGCAATTTGGTTCTACTGGGCATTTTATGCCTCCAACACAATTTTGTCAACGGAATTTTCGCACCCCTGCGTGGGTTAATAATGTAATAGGTCTGCATGGGTCATAGTTAGGTCAGGTACCTTGGGATGTTTTCATTGGGAGAGTTCTTTTCACCGAGGGTTTTTTATCCTCAGGTTGTCAATTGGGCTTTTCAGCCTGGTTGATTTCCCATGAGTTTTTTCCTCACACTTGCAATAATTCATCCAAAGTGGTGAATGACGTTCTAATGGTCTCATCCTTTGGTAGCTATTGTTTAGGAATGATGTACATGACCATGTTAGACAATGTAGAAAGTTCGCGGAATTTCGTTGAGTCTAGATAGGTTTTTTTTAATTAATTAAATTTAATTAATTTTCCTAAGGTTGGGATTTTAATTATTTAATTAATTAAATGTTTTT
>SNQJ01S0112188.1:0-28649 GCA_010110895.2 Picea sitchensis
ATCAGATCTGGAGTAGAAATCCCGTAAATCGTTGGATCGGGAAGAGTTGCACGGAGTATAGCCTCTGGTAGGGAAGTGTGTAGGAGGAATGATCTGAATCGTCGGATCCTAGATCGTAATCCCGACCACCGTCCGATCTCGAGAAATTGCACTGGAGTTATACCCTAATATGTAGAGAAAGAGTCCTAGCCGTTGATCTCGGCAGGACACGTGTCAGTGTTCTGGGAGGCTTCGGTATTTCTCTCATCGGAGAATTAGGGGAGTAGAACCGTTGCAATAGGAAATCNAACATAGTCGGGGTTCGGCATATCGGGGTTTTCGAATGAGTGGGAGCCAGCCGTCAAGCCCAGTAGCGGAGGAGGACGAAGCTATAGGAGGACGCATGTCAAGCACCCAGAGAAAGTCGGGAATCGAGATACTACGGGTCCCGTGGACGTGGGTCCTGTGACATGGAAACCTCGTAGCCCGACAGGGATAAGGTAGTGATCACAGAGTTGGTCATGTGGACCAGGGGCTAAACCAGTGGGGCTAGCATGATCAGAGAGGCGCGTCGCGAATCGGGAAATCACGAATCCTGTGGACATGTGTTTCGTGTAATCACAAATGCCGAAATCCCAATGGGAGGTTATACCGCGGTGGTCCCATGGTAAATGGTCACATGGGCTATTGTATAGCCGAGACGGCTAATGCATTAGGGGCATATCGGGGATCGGAGAGTGACGAGTTCTGAGGACTGATGAATTACGACATCGGAAATCCCAAAACTCCAATAGGAGTAGCCCCGAGGGAAGGTAAGACCACGGTCGTAAAGACAGTGAATCATAGGCTTAGCCTAGGGAGCGAATGCTTACGGAGTGCTTCGGAATCCGGAGGATCGCGAGTTATGGGGGTGATTGAATTTTGACTTTCGAAACCCCGAATCTCGATATTGAACCAGGGATTAGCACTTCGCTAATGAGGGTTTCAAGAGATTCCCCATTGAGGGAGATTAACCCCAATTTTTTTTTTTTTTATATTGATAGTGGGTGTGTTACAGTCAGATTCCATCATGATATGTTTATCACATTGTGATGTCATGCTATGTTATATTCCATTACAATGTGGATGTTGGTGAAAGTGTAATGTACCTCAAAAATCACCATAAAAAGAAATTTATTTGTACATTTATCCTTGAAAAGTTTTGAGATCTCAAGCAGGTAAGGTTTATGTTAGAAGACCTGAGTCTAAAGGTTCGTTTAGAGTCCTTACTGTCATCGACTGTCCTTACCATTCAACTAAAGTTTTCTAATCGACGATATAATGAGCATTGACTCATCACTTCAATATTTAATTAAGATCCTGAAATTTATAATGACTCTCTTATCTGCTAGTACCTATACTACCACAGTCTCAACAATACAAGCAACTTTGTGGTTTTTATGGCTAAAACCCTACATAAAAATATTACCCCATTGTTGGCAATACAATTGACTTGAAATACGGTCTATTACTTCCATACCTCTATCTGGGATGAATATTCTCCAACGTTCTTTTACCAGTCCATTCATTACATTAATAGAGTTGTTCCCATAACAATAAGTTTCTTCTAAGTTCCTACAGCTTTGTGAAGAAACAGAGGTTAATTGGATTTTGGTGATCAAAAGTGTCGAACAAAACAAAGGACCCTCTTGTTTTCCAAAATCTGAAATACAAAACGACTGTGGGCCAGCATTTCGGGGTTTCAGGATTCGAGTTATCACAAGTGCAAGTGCCCAAACAACCATATATGCAAACCTCCGAAATCCGGAAAAAAGGAAGGTAGGTCCCGCACTTCGAAATTTCAGGATTCAGAACTTCACGAGTTCCGGTGTCCAAACCTTGACATACACAAATTTCTGAAATGCGAGAAAGGAAAAGGTGAGACCTACATTTTGGCATTTCGGGGTTTGGGGTTTCGTGGTTTTGGTAGCCAAACATCCAACATACCACAATTCCCGAAATTGTGAAAATAAAAGGACGTGGAACTAATATTTTTGGATTTCAGAGTTCGGAATCCCATGACTTCAAAAGATGACCTACTCATCTATTCACAGTGGATTCCGAAAGGCGTACATCTATTGAAAATGGGCACATTTAATAGGTTTTTAGTGCTTAATCATGTTTCTATGGACAAGATTAAATATTGATGGAATATTCTTAGTCTTCCCAATAAATCAATGGTTGTGATTTCAACCACTAACTTTCTCACTATTATAAAGACATCCATTTACATGTTTATTTTTTTACTTTTACTTGATAATATTTAAAATTTACTATAGTGTCTAGCTGATTGCCACTTCTGAGTCATTAATAAGGTTTATTATTTTCCATTTCTCCAGCAATGTATCATTTAGTCTCCACTTCCTCCACCGTTTTCCTTCCCCCGTGTCTTTCATCTTCGCGTACTCGATTGTTTCCTCCCGTATTCCATCAGGACCACGTTCGGTGTTGATTCCAATTCCTCATAGTGAACAACGGACACCTATCGGCATCCTGATTAAACACAGTGAATAGCGGACACCTATCGGCATTCACCAGCAGTGAATGAGATGGTTTACCAGCTATAAGCCTTGGTGGAACTGGTTCACCACTGGAATCTGGCTGATGTACCAACCATTCATCAACATTTAGTTTTAAAGAGTTTGCATCTTTATTAGTTGTATATTGTTTTTTTTTTATCTGTTGAAGACTTCTTTGACAAAATAGAGATCCCTGATGTTTTACTTGTCCGCAGTTGTGATAGGAGAACTAAGAGTCGCCCCGGTCCTTATTCTTGGAATCCCTGCTTCTCTCAGCCTCTGAACCATTTTTTTGGGCCCACCTTCATGGAGTAGGTCGTCTTTAGTTTTCTCCTCAACGCTTTTCCTTTTTGTTAGTTTCTCTAGCCTTTAACTATCTGTTTACTGGAAGGAGTCCTTCTCCACTAGTGGAGTTAGAAGATCGTGTTCTGGAGACTGCGGGCTTGGATCCCACTAATAGGAAGGGACAAGGACCCATGGGACCAACTAGATGTCTTATATTCAATTGATGAGCTCATTAGCACCCATTACTGGAGAACACACCTTTCTGATGATCCCAAGAAACCTGCTACCAACTCTTTTCCCCTTATTCCTCCCACTCCACCTCAGAACTGTCAGCCATTATACTCTGTTACTGGAAGAACTAATCTGTAGTCTGTACATGAGGGAGCTCCATTATCTCCTAGATAGAGAGGTAGGAAGTTAGGTGGGAACATCCAATTGGTGGGCAGTCAACTTGGCGGACCTTCTACTTTACACAAGAGTTGCACTACTAAGAAGACGCACAGAGCTTGGAAGCCAAAACAAAAACATCCCAGACTTGTGCTTGGGATGGACATAGGACTCTCTGAAGGCTGCAATTTGGCTCTTTGTGCCCTAGTTGGGAGGCTAGATTACAAGGATAAATGTAAGTAGACACTGGAGGACTGGATAACAACCACTTGGATACCTATTCTACGATATCTCCCAAAGGTCCACATACTCCAAAACGGGTGGCTAGGCTTCATTTTTAAGAACCCTGAGGACACTGTTCACATACTGGATAAGTTCTAGGCATATGGGGGAGGGAGCATAATGCTCAAGATATGGAGGATTGGCTTCAACCCATCTATGAATAACTTCAACTACAGACATATCTAGGTCCTTCTACCAGGACTCCCTATTCATCTTTGGAACCAGCAAGCACTTGAACTCATTGGAACCTCTTTATGGCGTTTCCTAAGGGTGGATACACTCTCTCTTGTTGCATCAGATAGAATAATGAAAAAGGTCTTAGTGGAAATAGACATCTATGTTGTTCTGTTGGAGATGTTGGAGATAGAATGGAGGGACCTTCTCAAAGATTAGCACCTAGACTACTTGGGTATCCCTTTTCGGTGCTCGTATTGTCGAAGAACAAACCATCTAAGAAGCGATTGCTCAAAGTTCCCTCCTACCATGACAGAGATGGACCCATAGGAGGACATCGATTTTGATGGTTATGATACACAGCCAAACCCGATGGGAGTGACATTTTTCATCAGAGGAGGGACACAAGCACTAAACCACCATATGACACGCTTGTAGGTAAGATTAAAGTTTTATGTCCCTTGCTATACAATACTCTCTTTCCCCGGGAAAGGCTTACTATTAACTCGTTGGCTTCTTCTATTCTAAACCCTGAGCTTCTAGGGTCTAGACCATTGGAGCTTGAATCCTCCTTATACCCCCCCCTTCATCGCTTGGTCTTGTCCCCCTAAGAACCTCTATTACATCTTGGGTATCAGATGACCCGACACCCCCAGCCCCTGGCGAAGAGAAACACCCCACCACACTCCCAGGATTTTATTAGTCGCCTCATTCTGAACAAGATCTAGACAACCTGCTTTCTTCATTCACTCCAGCCTCCACCTCTCCTTTTGACTCCCTTCCCATCCCCACTTACCATGGTCAGACTATTTTTCAACCCACAAACCACCTTGGCGACATTCTTTCTTCTTCGGGAGAGAGGTAGGCAACTGAGACTGATCCTTCTTGGTCCAGGGGTTTAGGTTTGGAGCTTTTGCCACTTAAAACTCACAATGCACGTAAAAAGGCAGTAAAAAAGGCTTCAAGTTCAGCTTCACAAGATAATGTTTTTGATCTAGGGGCGCTTAGAGGATTAAAATCCCTTACCTAGGCCAAATCATGATCCTCCTATCCCTCAATATTAGATGGGTATGAGGACCCCTGAAACTTTCTTCCATGTGATGACTCCTTGAGAAGACTCATTCGTTTGTTATTTTTCTCCAAGAAACACTTGTAGATGCGGTAGTAGCTAGAAATTTTCTATACTCTCTACGACCAGATTGGATGGTCTGTGTAGGAAGCTCAGTAGGAAACTCGGGAGGACTCCTGGCCTCTTGGGATCCTACATTTTTTTATTTAACACCAGTGCTAAGTCTAGGAGGGATTTTACTCACGGGTACTTTCTTAGAACTGAAGACTAAGTTGACCTTGCTCAACATCTATGGACTATGCGTTGATCGAAGATCCTTCTGGGAGAGACTAGATCATTTATGCCTCTTGGCGGTAAAGGACCTCATCATAGCGGGAGGCTTGAACCTGATGACTAGTACCAAGGAAATTTGGGGAGAAAGGGAGAAAGAAGATCCATTCTCGGATTTTTTCAAGCAACTATTCTCCAAGAATACTTTAGTGGACTTGGAGTCGGAGGAGGTGCTGCCTACTTGGAAAAATGCGAGATCAGGTTCAGCTAGCATTGCAAAGAGACTTGACAGGTTTTTGGTGGCAGAAGGCTTGATTTCACCTAATTGAAAAATTCGGGCCTGGGTAAACCTAACTTTTCTCTCCGATCATGCCCCTATCTACCTACAATTAGGAGACAAAAGACCTAGGGAAAAATACCCTTTTAAGTTTAATCCTGCTTGGCTGAGGGAGGATTCTTTTGATCAGATAGTAAGATCCGTGTGGTCCGATACCTCCCTTATGATACCAGGGGACGTTCAGGGAAATCTGGAGAGAAAACTTACTCATAATTTGGTTAAAAGAAAAAAAGACCAAGGAAAAAAACAGAGATGTGTAGAATAGAATGTGAATTGGAGGAACTACACCATCTGAAGCCACAAGACGTCGGGCCTGTTGAATTCGATTTTAAAGTGAATTGTTTAGAGGAAACCCGCAATAAAATCCTCCAAGAGGAAGAAGATAGATGGCGGTTGAAGAGTAGAGCATTATGGCTTGCCAATGGAGATAAAAACACCCATTTCTTCCACCGATTTTCCAGTTACTACAGGAATAAATTTTTTATGTGGGAAATAGAGGAAGAGGATGGGAGGCTTCATAAAAAAATAGAAGACACCAAACAGGCAAATTTTAATCACTTCAAATATTTTTACCAATAAGCGAATGCATCCAACCTTATTGCTCAGATTGAAACAACGAGACTCTTCCCAAGAATGGTAACTCATGAAGATGCAAGAGCTCTGGAAACTCCCTACACAAAGGAGGAAATTTTAGAGGTGATCAAAGGCTTCACAAAAGAAAAAAACCCGGGTCCCGATGGGTGGTCCGTGGAACTATACCTCCATTACTTTGATTTAATGGGACAAGACTTGATGGACGTCGTCGAGGATTTGAGAACCAAAGGGATTGTAAAAAAAAAACTACATAACCCTTTTATTGTTCTAATTCCAAAAACAAATCATCCCTGACAGTTTGCAGAATATCGCCCCATTTCACTTTGTAATCTTTGCTACAATAATATTTCCAAGATCATAGCTAGAAGGATTCACCCCATCCTCTCCTAGGCACTGTCATACGAACAACTTAGTTTCCTAAAGTGGAGACAAATTCTCAATGCTATTGGAATCGCACAAGACTTCATTCACATTATAAAGACAAAAAATCTCCAAGCTATCCTCCTAAAACTAGACCTCAAAAAGGCTTTTGATTGTATCAACTGGAATTTTTTGCGCCTCATCCTACTACAGTGTGGTTTTGGGGTGGTCACCACGAATTGGGTGATGGGATGTATTTCCTCGACCATCTTTGTTGTTTTGATCAATGGGGAAGAAACCAAAGTCTTCCGTTGTGAGAGAGGGCTTCGATAGGGCTGCCCCCTGTCGCCCTTTCTTTTCATCCTAGTCTTGGAGAGTCTTAGTATTTTGTTGAAAAAAATTCAAGTGAAAGGCAACCTAACATGGATTAGAGTCTCGAGACTGAAATAGATTCTGCATCTACTCTTCATTGATGACGTAATCATCATGACCACTGCAAACTTGTCTAAATGGATAGAGATTTACAAACTCATTAACACTTTCTTCTATGTTTCAGGTCTAAAGATCAACTACCAAAAGTCAACTTTCTTGGCTACGGGAGCTAGGGACGAGATCCTGACTGAACTAAATTTGTTATTTGGCATCGACACTCGAGATCTAGCGGAAGGGTTTAGCTACCTAGGATTCCACATCAAACCAACCAGCTATATTGCAAAGGACTGGAGATTGTTGATTGAAAAGTTCAAACATAGAATCCTTCACTCGTGTAATAGAATGTTAACGTTCGGAGGAAGATACATTTTAATCAAGGTTGTCTTGGAAAGCCTTCCTGTGTATTGGATGGCCCTGTCACACATTCCTCTATCTATTCTAAAGAATCTTCGACAACTGATTTTCACCTTCCTTTGGAATGGCAACAAACAAAACATAGGCTACAATCTTTGCAGGCGGGAGACGGTTTCAAAACCCAAATCGTTGGGAGGTTGGGGCTTGAGAAACTTTCTTATTTTTTATGGGGAGTTATCGACGAACACACTCTGGAGAATTTTGATGGTTCCAGGCTTATGGAGCAAGGTAATAAAAGACAAATACATTTCTCATCAACTAGTTTACGATTGGCTCAAATCATCCTCGACATCTCCTCTAAGAGGCTCACAAACATGGAAACACCTCTTAAAATCGCTCCAGTGGATAGCGTGGTTACCTGGCACCAGATCATTGATTGAAATTAGATGGGATAACATCATGGGAATGGGCAACAATTCCATGCTTTCCCCTTCACTTCTGGACCGATTACACGAAAAGGATGACTTTTTTTTGTTTCAAATAAAAAAATCTCATTGTAGCGGACTGATAGGAGAAAATTGGATAAATGGCTCTACAGTGGAGCTCGACTGTGATATTGAGGCAGAATGGGATCGATTCACTCAGAATTTAACAGGAGTAGGTATCTGCCTCCAAGAGCATCCAGGTTCCCTTATCTGGACGGAAGGGGACAAAACAGGTAAGTTCTCTGTAAAAAACGTGTACCTTGCAATTGTTGCCAAGCTCTAGAAAAAATAAGATGAAGCATTGCAGGAAAAACTGTGGAAGTGGGATTGCCCCATGAAGATCAATCTTTTTATCTGGCTTCTCACAGAGAACAAAATCCTAGTTTGGGAAAATCTTCAGACTCGAGGCTGGGCGGGACCTAACTGGTGCATTCTGTGCAAACTGGATTGTGAAACGGTTCTTCATCTTTTTGTGAATTTCAAGTTTACCCACGTTGTCTGGTTACAAGTTGTACACGCTTTAATTCTACCTGAGAACTGGATAGGGACCTCGGTGAGACATTGCTTCAACACTTGGCATTCTACTTACCAATCCTATCCTACGCTGCTAGCGCATCTTTGCTGGAACATTTGGACTGTTAGAAATGCAACAATCTTTGAAGAGAGTCTCCCATCAACTCTCTGGGTGGTCAACAACATCTTAGCAGTGGTGGCCACTCTTGGATTTCAAGAAAAAGATCCCCCCACTCACAGAATCAAAGTAACTCTTCCAACTGACAGAGTCATCACCTGGTTTGACGGAGCTGCGCAACAAGGAGGTAATCTCTATGTGGCGGGGGGAAATCCTCTTAAAATTTCATTCTATTATCCATTGGACCCTCAATTGTGGGCAAGGCACTAATACTAAGGAATAACTTATGGAGGCATGGGTATCACTCATCTTGGCAGAAAGACTGGATATCAATGAGATGCGGTTACTTGGTGATTCCAAACTCATTATTGACTGGCTCAACAGAAAGGTTGATCTCCAGGCGGCTGCTTTGGAATGATGGAAAGAAAGAACTATAGAAGCATCAAGTGACATAAAGAGTCTTTCCTTCTCTCACATCTACAGAGAAGACAACAGAGATGCATACACCTTGTCAAAACATGCGCTATCAATGTCCGTTGGTCATTTAAGATATTCCCAGTGGGAGGACAACAACGAGGGGCCCCCGTTCTTGCTAAATTTTTGAAGAAGCGACTACATGAAATCAGTTTTCTGATATATTTTTTACATTACTATTGATACACCTTCAAAACCGAGGCAGGAAGATTATTGGATTTGGATAAGAAGTTATCCTAGTTAATTACAATGTGATAAGAAAAAAGCTTCATCATAAAAATTATGATTTGATATGGCTATCGTATGTAAACTTTTATATCCTTTTGAATGACGATGATGATGATTAACATCCACTATAAAATGAAGAAGTACTTCGTTGATCTATTTTTTTCTTAAATCATACACACATAAGTGTAGTTAAATATAGCAAACACAGATAGTAAAAGTTGAAAAGAAAAATTCTTAATTAGATTTTTTTTTTTAATTTAAAAATATAAATATATATATTGTTTACGTTTTGATCGTGCTAATAAAAGTAAATATGCCATGCCAAAGTAAATGTTGCGGACATGAGTAAAAGTTGAAAAGAAAAATTCTTAATTAGTTTTTTTTTTTTTTAATTTAAAATTATAAATATAAATATTGTTTTACGTTTTGATCATGCTAATAAGAGTAAATATGCCATGTCAAAGTAAAAGTTGCTTGGTTTTTCTTAGGCTGGAAAGATAAGATATATATCAATCATGTTTGGAATTTCAAATTTATTTGAAAAAAGATTTGATTTGGAATTTCAAATTGTAAAGTAATAATTTGATGACCATTGTTTGTTTCTTAGATCATTTATACTAACAATTTTATTTTTCTATTAAAATAAAGTCAATAAATAATAGCAATCAAAAATTTGTAACAAACATTTATTAGTCAAAAAAAAATTATAAAAATAAATTACAGCGGTTAAAATTAAAATGAAAGGAATCCTCTGTACAGTCTGTCATGGCAGTAGGTTATACAATAAAGTTTAAGTAAATTATATATCTATTAAAAATTATTAAGGAATTTCTTTTTTCCATCTTTATGAAGTAGGTTAATTCTTAAACAGATTCCTTTTTCAGCTAAAAAAAATGGGACTGAATCCGATTAGACTTTAAAGAGTAATTTGAGTTTAACATGAATTAAAGTTCTATGTATTTCAAAACTTTATCCCAGATATTTTGTTCTTTTAAATCAATTTAAATACTCAAAATCGATCAAAGTTCTAATTGACAAAAATTAACAAAGCACGAGCTAAAAAACCCATATACCCAATAATAATTAAAAGAAAAATTGTTTCGTAGTTAGCCCACTCCCATCTCTATTACAGTCCACACGGCACAGCACGGAAACTCATGGCTCGTGGCTATTACAGTCCACACGGCACAGCACGGAAACTCATGGCTCGTGGGCCACCACAACTCTGTTATAAAAATTCCGGGCAGAGTATGGATTTTGAGTAGTTTTTTTTTTTCACCTCCTGGAAAGACTCTCTGTTCCCGTTGGATTGTATTTTGAAATGGGCTTATTCAAGAATTGGCAGGGAAGCCAACGCCTGATCCACTTGGTAATTGTTCAATCGATTGTCTGGTTCGGATGGCTATCTAATATTGCTTTAACACATATGCAGCTAGGTGAGGTAACCGGCTCTGTTAATAATCTTCCCAGTGTAGGAATTGCCTGCATAGGCAATCTGGCAATGTTCGTCACAAGTTTGTTACGAGGAAGATTTGATTTGGAAATGGGTGCCAGGGATGTTCTCGCCACCATGAGAGGTCGCAAACTTGAGGACATAAATAATGGATTTGGACTGACAACTTCTAAGGACTATCATAAAGCTTCCGTGGTTATGTTGTCAAGCCACACCCCCAATCTTTTCATCAGGCAGTTCATGAGGTATGTCTCCAATGCGTATAATGTGCACTCCACCGTCCTGCAGTGTTTTCCTGTAAAACCTCCTGCATCCGAGCAAAACACCCCTAATTCGCACAGATGCAAATGCGTTGTATTCAACACAGTGGTAGAGGTCATAATCTTGCTTGCTGATCAGATTCCTGGAACACTGAAACGACTGTCGGATTCCCTCTTCCTACTACCATCTAAGGAATGCCTGGATAAGGGTTGCCATGGGTGCAACCAGGGCCTGTTGTATGCGAAGGATCAATATGGAAATAAAAAACTCACAGAGGGTGACTCCGAGTTCGGAAAGAAGATAATGACAGATCGTGAGTCCAAGATTGCAGAAAACAAGAGATCGGCAGTTGTTGAAACACTTAATCATATTTTTGAGGAAGAAAAAGCCTAAATGCATCTGCATTCCACTTTGTCCATTAGGGCATGATTACTCGACAAAGCTGTTGAGTAGATCCTTCGGAGTCAGAGACACAACGTGTGTCGTGGAAAATTTCAGCACTGCTTCTTTAATAGTGCCAAGGTTAGCAGAAGTATTAATTAACTTTGTACTAACTGGCTGGTTCAGAGTTGATGGCTTCTCTAGCTCTCTCGTAGCTCGAAGGGCTATACGAGATTATGTTGTCGACAGTAAAGGAAGTGGCTTTGCTGCAAATGCGTTTCTGACCAAAGCTGAATCCAAGGTTCAGGTTAGTTCCCAAGATAACACCAAAGCTGAGTCCAAGGTTAGTTCCCAAAATAACACCAAATATGTCTGTCATGTGCTGACCTTTAGAGGTACTCTTGGCATCAGAACCTTCTCGTTTATGGTAGGTGCTGTCAATTTGATTTGCTCTATTACATGGGTTGTTCTCATTGCACTTAATGGAAGCGTTGGGAAATGGTATGATAGTTACCCTATACCACTCTCTAAATCTAGAGTAGTAGTGATGATGGCATTCATTGGTATTATGTTGGCCATGGACTGTTTGCATTTGTACCTGTCTCCTCGTTCTACGAAGTTTCTTAAAAACCATGAAAACTATATGGTTTTGGCAGTGATACTTTCAGAGATAATATGCCTGGTAGCAAGTAGTGTAATAATGAGAACTTTAGGTATAGAGGTATTTGGGAAATGGTTATACAGTGCTGTGCACGTTTTAGTTTGGGTGAAGTGGATAGTTGGTAGTTATCCTCTGGGCTAGTATCCACCAGAATATGATTCTGATCTATATTATGGTAATGGAATTTTGGTGTACTCTTCTATCTTCTTGCTTAATTCTGTTGTGGCAGGAGTTAGAGGTAATTGGCATTACTCACTTTCTCTTAAAGACTAAATTTGTAAAGTCATGAGTTTGATACTCATTTGATCAACATTATTATATTATAATAAATGGTTTTTTAGTTTTCAATGAATTTTGTTAATTAAATCTATAACATTTAGCATTTTAACTTGTTTTCTGAAAATGTTTTTTTTTTTTTTTTCATTATTTAATTATTAAAAATATTTTATTGTTTTGTTTTCAATTTTTTTAAAATCCTTGACCATAGTTTTAGTAAATATATAATTTCTTTTTATTAGAATTAAGAAAGTACTTTCAGTTTCAAAATATCAAAAATATTATAATTCAAATCATTTTCTTATTTCTTTTCATTGAAAACATATTTCTTATTATTATAAAAGCTATTATAATTCAAAGCATATTTCTTATTATTTATTTTCATTTAAAACTTATTTCTTTGTGTGTTATTACTCTTTTGATTTATAACAGAAAAACATAGATTTTATTGTTATTGGTTAATGTTATCTATTACTGGTTACTTTATCACTGAAAAACATACAGAGTAGAATCACCACCGTGAAATATTTAAACATTGTTGACATAAATTGACCAATACAATGTAGGAAATTGAAAAAAATGCACAAGAAAACAATGTGAATAATCTGACAATACAATAGGAAATTGAAAGAGAAAGTGCACAGAGAAAAACAATGTGAACAATCTAAACTCATGGAGACAAATACATGATTACAGCAATAAAACTTGTTGGAATAACAATATGAAAACTGATGCTCGATTATATGTTATACATGTAATTAATATAAAATGTTAAGAGTAATGCCGTGTATAAAATTATTTTTTTAACCTAAATGTAATTAATATAAAATGTGGAAGGACACAACTTATGAGTTGTACATGGGAGGCCATAAAATTTGATAGAACAATGTCGGAGGAGAGGCATTATCTGTCTAAATGATATAGATACTTTATTTTATATATGTTAAGAAGTGTTAAATAAAACTTGGAATGTATCCATTAGGATTTACATTAGACACTTAACATAACAAGAGAAATCCAAAATAATTGTTATAAAAAGATTTAAGAACAAGAAACTAAATTTGGAAGAAAAGAGGGATATAGAGGTAGAAATGGATGATAAAGAGATGATAAGGTAATGAGGTTTAGATTGTAGTTGATTGTTGCCATGATACATCTTTGAGAGGTGAACATAAAAAATCTATACTTAACCGAAAATAGAATAGAAAACGAATTGAAAACTATGTAATAGAAAATGGCGTAAGCATGTTGGTTTGAATCACATCTAATGCCACGACAGTATGGATGCATGTTGGTTTGAATCACACCTAATGCCACGATAGTATGGATGCGACACAAGGGGATCATAGGTGTGTGTGGAGCAGTCTAGGGGTTGTAGGGGAGGAACATGGGAAGGGCATGGGATAGATTGAACATGGAGCTACCCGCCAACCACACTGCATTGAATGAACGTGGAGCTACCCCTAACGACGTTGGAAATGGAGATGGAACGATAGGCAAACAGACAGAGCAAGCAGACAAAGGAAATAGACGGGGGATGCAACATGGGTTTTGAGTGCTAAAGATAGGACACCTTTGGTGGCTGATAAGTTAAAAAACATAGAATAAGTAGGCTATGCCTGTTATATTATAATATACTCCAATTTGGATTTTTCCAGTATTGGTGATTAAATTCGCCACTTTTATTATAAAATACTCAAATTTAGTCCAATCTTTAAGATGCAAAGGCAGTCATCAAACATAAACCCTTTACCTTTTTTAGTCAATCAAGGTACAATTGTGAATATTTTTCTAACAAATGTATTTTTTTTAATGTAATTATTTTACTCAAAGTGAAAATCTTTGACTATGAATTAGCAACATCGGGAAGGAAGTGAGGTGGGTGGGAATGACTGGATAAATTCATTGGATTAGGGAGATTGGTAGAGGATTGGATCATGGAGATTGGTAAAGACTTTTGTCTCATTCTAAATAGATTATGAAATTAGATGCTATCAGTGTCCCTCCTTTGCCACCAATGATAAATTATATAATTAAATACAATTAATTAAAAATAATATTTATTTTATATAACTATTCAATATAAAAATCTTAATATTAATATATATAATTATATATATATATATTATTTAAGAGACCTAATAATAAAATTATGGGTGCGAAATAATGACCTCATATGATTATTTAGAGAAATCTTCATATTAATATAGTTGTTTTTAATATAATTACAAAATAAAAATTAGATCATCATTTATAATTAATCTAGTTATTTTAATATAATCTTAAAAATAAAATTAGATCATCATTATAATTTAATGATTATTTTTAATATAATAATAATAAATTTTTTTTTTTTCATGTTTAAACAATCAGAGAACCATCATTGTTATGAACATATAATAATAAAAATAGAATTAAATCAACATTATCCTCATATCATACACCATATGATTATTTAATATGAGAAATTTCATATTAATATATATCTAATATCTTATGAATATAATAATAAAATGTTAGTGTACATATCAATACTAAAATTCTTGGTTGCTTGTCAGATAATATTAAAAAGTTAAATATACTAGCAACAACCACATTAAGTAAAAAGTGGTTGATATATACGGATAGAAGTGCCATTTTCGATTTTTTAATTAATGGGGCTTGTTGCTTGAATTGGCAAACGACATGCATGACCAATATGAACACATTTGCCATTTAAATGTAACCATTAAATATTATTTAATAATTAATAAATTATTATTTAAAATAAAATTGTGATTTCTTAGTTAGTATTATTATTAATTAAATAATTTATTAAAAATAATAATAAATATATGTAATAATTTTATTATTAAAAATCAATTAATGGAATTTAATAATAATCAATTAATAAATATTTATTTATAATTATTAAATAAAAAAATTATTATTTAATTAATTAGAAATTAGAAATGAATATTTATTAATTAATAATAATTAAATGATTAATTATCAATATTGATAATTAATAATAGCAATTATTTTATAAATTAAAAAATAATATAGCATAAATGAAATAAGTTAAAACAAAATAAATTATATTGTAGTAAATTGTATATCAATAATGGAAAAATAATTTTATAGATTATAAATAAATTTATGTAAAAATAAAATAGTAAATAGCAAAGATAAAATGAAGTTAATAATGTAATAAAACGTACATGTATGTTAATGAAAATAATAACAAAATGAGACATTCCCTAAAAAATAATATATTAAGAATGCAAAATATAAAATAAGTAGAAAACATTAATAATGTAGAAATACATTAATGTATTAATTAATTATGTATGATGCATAAAAAAATATCACTATATACAAATAAGGTAAGAAAACATTAATAATGTGAAAATACATGAATGTATTAATTAATTAATACTTTTAAATGCATACAAAAATATCAATGTATTAATGTAAATGAAAATGGCATTAATGTGTGCATAAAATTAATTTAGCAAATAAAGGGAGTAAATATGGTATATTAATGAGTAAATAGAAGTAAATAATAATGAAGTGTTAAGAAGTGGTAAAGGAAATATTTAATGTGGTTTGTAATAAATATATTAGTTGTATTAATATATTAATGTATTACTTTAGTGCAATATATAAAATTTAAAAATGTAATGTATGAATTAATTATTACGTGTGAAATGCATTTTAACTAATACATTAGTAAGATTATTAATGCAAAAATAAATTAATACACATTAATAATATATTATTAAGAATATGAAATATTAACAAAATATTGATGAGTATTAATACATTAACAGTTATTGAAAATGATTGTGGTTGATTATGGTGGACCATCATCATGGTTTCTTATGGTCATGACTATGAATGACATTCATGTATATTATAATGTATTAGTTGAATTAATAAATTAGCCATTTTTAATAAATACATTACTAAAATGGTAACCATTATATATTAATATAATGTATGAATTAAAGTGTTACATGAATATATATTATAATGTATTAATTAAATAATACATTTATACAATAGTAATTACTACATTGTTAATTATTAATATAATAATAAAGGTAAAAGATTAATAATGCACTCTTAAAGTAATAATAAAATTATTTTCATACTTGTAGTATATTAAATGAATCGAAATAAATGCATTGAAAGTATTGAATATATTAATGTAATATGTTGAATTATTAATAGTTAATAGCAATAAATACATTCCTAGTATTATTACTTGTAATAATAACATTGCTAAAATGAGGAGGGTATGAAGAAAATGTGTGTGTAATGTATTATGGTTGGTATGGTTGTGACCATGACCATGTTTTACTTTGGTAGACCTTGGTTGACTTTGGGAAAGGAAGGGTTGGCTATGGTTGACCATGGTTGTGTCCTTCATCATGGTTGGGTGAGGTTGACCATGACCATGGTTGACCTCCCAGTGAGTTATTATGGTTGAACATGTCCATGGATGACCTTCATTGACAGTGTGGATCTCATTATGGTGGGCCATGTTGATTATGTTCATAGTAGTTTACTATGACACTATTGCATTGAAATGTTGATCATATTTTTGTTAAATCAAATTGCAACATCATGTTTTGTTAGTCACATGCCAACATGAGTTTGTTCATCACATTGTGAAATCATCTTTTATTCATCACATGTCGACATGGGGTTTTGTGCATCACATTGTGACATTGGGAAATGTTTGTCTCATTGCAATGTTTGGATATGTTTGTAAGGTTATGGTCATCAAATTCGTATGAAGGGTTTTTTTTGTCACATTTATGGCATTGGAATAGGTTTGTCATGGTTCGATGATAGTGGGTTATGTTAGATCACATTGTGACATTGGAAAATGTTTGTCCACCGACACATTGGGTTATGTACATCAAATTGTGACAATAGGTTGTCTTTGTCCGATTGTAACATTTGATGTCTATCACATTACATTTGTCCAATTACAATGCCAATTTATGTTAGTTAGATTCCTGGCAGTGTTAGTAATTATTATCTACATTGTGACATGTGTATATGTTCATCATAATGTGAGATGCATATATGTTCATTGCATTATTGATGTTACTAAGTTTGGTAGATTGCATTGTTACTCTTCTCGACACATTATGATGTTTGGAAATGTTTTCCACATTGGGGGCTTTGGCAGATGTTCGATACATTATATGTTTGGAAATGTTTGTCACATTGGGGCATTTTGTATAATGTTAGATCACATTGTGATGTTACTATGCATGGTAGATGGTAACTTTACTATGTTTGACACATTACGATGTTTGGAAATGTTGTCACATTAGATCTAGAAATATGTTTGTCTAATGTGACATTACGATCTTTAATTGGAATTACCAAGTTTCTTTATATTCCGACACATTGCTGATGTTTGATGTTGTACATTAGCGACAGTATTAGGATATGTGTGTCACGTACAACATGAAATGTTTTCCATAATCACGACAAGCAGGGGTATGTGGGACATGCAGCAATGTGTTATGTTAAATCACATTGTGACATGTATTTATCTTCATCACATTGTGGCTACCATCACATTACCTTGACATTCCTATTTTATTAGGGGATTGTCACTATGATTAAATGAATTACAATGTTACCGTGTTCATAACATTGTGGCGTTACCGATGTTCATCATATTGAAACACTATATTTTCATCTCATTGCAATGTTATGTGTTTTCCATGATCGACTTTATTATGTTTGGTGGATTTCAATGTTACTATGTTCAAGACATTGAAAATTTGCGTTACACAGCCAGCATTGTGACTTTTACCGGCGAAGTGCGTCTAATGGAGCATCAACATAAGCGTTATTGAGGCGATAAGATGATGTGCGACACAATTCGATGGCATGCATATCCACATCCATATATGTTCGACACATTACAACATTTGGAAATGTTTGTGTCACATTCTTGGCGTCACTATGTTTTGTAGATTGCAATGTTACTATGTTCATAACATTATGACCTTACTATGTTCAATGTCATATTGCAACACTATATTTTTCATCACATTGCAATGTTATGTGTTAGTATCGCGATTAATGACTTTACTATGTTTGGTAGATTTCAATGTTATTATGTTCAACACATTGGGAAATTTGGAATTTTTTGTCATTCTGACTTTGCAACAACCACATATCAAAATTACGACTTTTGTCACATTACGACTTTGCAACAACCACATAATAAGATTTTAAAAATAATAATAATAATATTTTTACGGTTTAAACAAATTAATTGGTGTTTTTATTTCTTATTTACACAGGATTGGCAAAACCCCTTCAAGTGAAGTTTAGATAAAAGAAATTAACAAACAGGTTCAAGGACAAATAGGTTGATGAAATGTTATCTCAGTTATAGTGTTAAAAATATCTCGTGATCGTTTCGGTGATCATTAACTGAGCAATGGTTCCGTTTGGCCAACAGTTTCTTTTCATCGACCATTATGGATCATGCGCAGGTCATGACTAATGTTCGGCCAAACGTTAATTTAGCACTCCAAAATTGAACCAGTTCACTACCACGCAGGGAAACGTTCGTCAAAATGCGACATATGGAAATGGTGATCACATTGTGGCGTTGAAATCCATTAATGCGACGTAGGGAAATGTTCATCATAATGCATCGTTAGTCACATTGTGATTAATACATTATTAATAATGTAATAATTTAATGTTAAAATAATAAATTATTAAAAAAAAAAAAAAAAAAAAAAAAAAAAAAAAAAAAAAAAAAAAAAAAAATAATACATTAATTAATAAGATAATGATATATTAATAAAATACTTGATACATCAATACATTAATAACACACCAATTAATATATTATAATAATGTATTAACTCATTATTATAATGTTAAAATATTTTTATAAATAACATATTTATGAATTATTAATTAATGTTCATCATGATAATGCAATGGAAATATTAGTAACAATGATATGTATGGAATCATGTTTTACTTTTAGACAATGACAATGACATTCGACACAATGCGACATTGGGAAATGATGATCATTTACAGCGTGAAGAAATGTTCATGTGACGTAGGTAAATGTTCGTCATAATGCAATGATAGTCACAATGCAATGGAAATCTTCATCATATGTGTGAAATGTTGAGTCACAATGAGATGTGGAATCATGTTTTACTTTTTAGACAATGGTTGTTTTCCTAAGGACATTGACAAAGGGAAAAAGTTCATCACATTGTGGCGATGAAACTACTTCGTCAAAATGCGGCTTTAGAAATGAGTGCGTCACATTGCGGCGTTGGAAATGTTACTCCTGGTATGACATAGGAAATGTTCATCATAATGCAATGTTATTGGTCACAATGGATGTATGGAATCATGATTTACTTTTAGACAATGATTTGTATATTTCCTAAGGACATTGATAACAAAAGGAATGTTAGTCACATTGTGGCGATGAGGCTGTCGTCTACAATCTCGCGACGGTAAAATAGTAGTCACATTCCGGCGTTTGGAAAATGTTTCGTCCTACAATGGAATGGGGAAATGTTCAACATAGTAATGTTTGGAAACATTTGACATAGTGTAGAATCATCTTATACTTTTTCACCATTGCGAAAATGGTCATTATAATCTGGCGTCAATAATTTTTTGTGACATTGTGGCGTTGAAAAAGTTCGTCACATGAAAACTTGATGGGAAATGTTTGTCCATGATTACAGCGTTGGGAAATGTTAGTCCTGCAATGAGATGTATGGAGATAGATCTTTACTTGTATAAATCATTTTATACTTTTCCATAAAATATATGGAAAAAATAAAAATAAGTAAAACAATTTCATAAAAGATGATCGGTGGATTCATAAATCACATCTACCCATTAAAGCCTCATAATATTATTAACACCCTAATTGAGACATAACCAACAATACATTCTTTACAACCTTATATAAAATATATGCATAATTAGTTTTAATTTAGTATTAATAAATTTGAAAAACCGTCTATATAGCTTAATATAATAGAAGTGGAGAAATAAAAATTATATAGGTATTAAAAATTGATCTTGGAATTATAAATTTATCTTAATCTATTTACTTTTAAATTATTTTGGTTATTTAGTCGTTTAAAAATATATTAATACAATGCATTTTAGTGAACCAATTTCACTAATAATATATTGATTGAACTATTAATACATTACAATATTAATATATATTATCAATTGAAAACAATTTCAAAATTTGAAAAATTAAATCCATATAATATAATTAATGTGGGGAAAATAAATATATAAACATTATAAACTTGGAATTATAAATCTATCTTAATTATTTTATTTTTTAATTTTTTTTTTTTTTTTACTACTTAATAAATTTCAAAATATTTTAATACATTTAATTGAACCATTTTCACTATTAATATATTAATTGAACCAATTGAACTATTAATGTATTAATTGAACCAATAATACATTATAGTATTAATCTATTGAACCAATTTCAAATTTGATATAAAAAGAAAAATTAAATTTATACTTGTTCAAAGGACATTTATAAAAAGGAAAGTTAAATTTTAACTTGTTCAAAGGACACTTATAAAATGTTTTGGCTATAATAAATTTAAAATATATTTTATATATTTAATTGAACTGTTATTCATATATTAATTGAACCAATTTAACTATTAATATATTAATTGAACTATTATTAATATATTAATCTATTGAACAAATTTCAAATTTGAAAAAAGGAAGGTTAATTTTTTATATAAGATTTATAAATTAAGTATAAATCATTACATTATTATTATTAAATTAGAGCTATTGCTTAAACTATCTTTAAATTATTATTTTCTTATTATTATAAAATAAATCTTAATACAAATAGCATTAACTTTAATAAATCTAGCAACCCTATTAATTTTAATGGAATAATGCTTTATCTAATGTCACTCCTAACTAACTATTAAATATTGACAATAGTTGAAGTAGCAAAAATGAAATGCTTTCCTTTAAATTTTAATGCTTTTTATGCTAAGATTAAAAGGGTGTCTACGGCATTAAATATTAATACATTGTAAAAAATTGTTTTAGTGACAAAATATTGGCCTATTATTAAATAATACATTAAATTAAATTAAAAACTAGGTGTTAAATTGTTTATCAAGTTACATTCTTATTATTAAAGTTATTGTGGTTAAATTATCTTTTACTTGCTATTTTTTTATTATTATAAAAATTAATTCCAATAAATCCATAACTCTAATTTCCAGTAAAGACAACAACCTAATCTCTCTAATTTTCAATGTAGGGAATAATATGCAATCTAATTAATAATACATTTGGCCATTAATAAATACATTGCAAATGAAAACATTAATAAATACATTTATAAAAAAGCAATACATTTTACATTAGAATTGAATTTAAATTATTAAATTAATGTATTGTCATTGAAAATAAATTATTAAAGATAATTTATTATTATTTCTTATTATTATATAAATGAAATGCACATAATTAATTTATATGAGCTTTAGCCCTACTTTTTAATAAGGAATAATGTGCCCTAATCTTGTTCTAATTCACCTATACATTTGTGTGGTTAGATAAAACATAATTATAAAAAGGTTGTAAGTAAAACTATCATTCTCAATATGTGTTATTCTGTATGTGTCTCATTAATCTCATTCCTGTGTCATGTCTTATTTAGAAGCACATTATTATTTTGAAAAAAGTATTGAACTTTGAACCGATCTGATATACTAGGAACTTTGAACCACTTTTATAATTAATTAGCATTTAATTATTTTATCAAAAACGTTTTGAAAAATGTATACAAAATCGTGAGAATGTTTTGTGAAAAGATAAAAGTTATTAAACAACACTAAACTATAAGTCCAACTAAAGGAAAACAAATGTTCAGTGTTATGGGTCTGCAAAGGCCTGTTTTAGTGATTGGTGAGAGGCCCGTGGATTCAAAACTGTAAACACTACAAGTAACATTCGAGGCAAACGTTTTGCTCAATACATTACAATTACTATCATTTCCAATTTGGTCCTGAGGATTTAAATTTCCCTTACTACTAATTCAGGATTCTTTCTTACTAGCAATGTAGATATTTTGAATGGCCGTTTGTTCATTCGTGAATGTGTATCCCATACATATAGGCCGATGACAGTCTCACTTGGTCTCAATATCATGCTTTGAAGATCTCGATGTGGATTACTGCTTTGACATAAGCCACTTGTGGCATTATTTTCTTTGTGATCTCTACCACCCATAGTTTGTATCAATGCTTATTCTTTCCAAACTTAAAAGATTATGAATGCAGCTTTGATAAGATCCATAATGCAGGATGTTTACATAGACAAACATATCAGATTAATATTAATATTGACAAATAATTATCAACCCGCAAGAACAGACCGGGATTGATTTACCTACAAATGCAAGATGTTTACATAGACAAACATATGTGATTAATGTTAAGATTGACGAAATAATTATCAACCACAAGAACAAAGCAAAGGGATTGATTTACACACTGCAAGGTAGCCACCATGGCCACATATCCATTGAATTTAGAAACAAATTGTGTTGTCATAGGAGTGCAGCCACATATCCATTGAATTTAAAACATTATATTCGTGGAAGTAAATGGGATTATGAGGTGCACGTCAAAATAACTATTCACTTAACTTAATGGGAATCGCGGTCGATTATGTTTAAAGAACCTATGAAGTAGGTAAAACATGCTTTGTCTGTAAAAGAATTCATCCTCATACCACCAACGCGTATGAAGAATGTTGTTAGCACATTCCACTGCGTGGTAGGAACTCTCTCCTCCAAAACCTTCCACAACGTTGTCACAATAAGGATGGAAATTGAAACGGAGGAATCGCCATAAATACGTCAAAGAGGGTGTGAGGTTAATGACTGAGGGAGGTTTATTCAAATACCATGGCTCTGGTAAAAAAATGATGGCTCATCCAATTTCCTTGTTAATTGAAGACGTATCCATCCTTGGGTAATAGCCAATTTACATTTGTTAATCGCTGAACGTGGCAATCTGGTGAGCAAGTAAATTTTTTAATCTTATTTAGTAAATGTGAAAAAGTAATCACATAAGCGTACCTCTTTATAAATGAGCGAGTTACATTATCAAAATCCTCATCCATTGATTAGAGGCCTTGAAGATGCTGGCATATTCTTCAATTGCCAACCTAAGATTGAAATTTATGATTAAAAGGTTGATTAATCCACCTACGATTCCAATGGGGCTATGGTAGTATATTATGGTTCATTCTTTTATCCTTTAACCTTTCCAAGTCATCATTATCCTTTCACCTGTTTGCTGATAAGAGGAGATAGGAAAAGAGTTGTATTGGTCGATGGTAGTCCACAATGGTCAGTTTTTCACTATTCAAAGAGATAGGTGATTGTATAGCGATTCTTCACGAAGAAATCCATGACATGTAATGAGAAAGGGAAATCAGCTGGAATTCATGAAACGATATAAAGTGTGGAGAATTTCTTCAAAAGTTTTTGTTGTCAATTATCTTCCACTATTAAAGTTGGTAGTCTTCCACCAATAGAAAATGCGGTGAGAGGTGTATAGCAATTCTCCATGTGAAGAAATCATGACAATGTGAAAAGGAAAATCATGGAAATGAAGGAAAAAAAAAATGTCATGGTTGCTGGCTAGAAAATAAATATCAAGATTGTGAAATATCGTGGTATTCATCCACAAGAAAGTCAGTGGTCTTCCACTATCAGAAAAATCTGTTGATCAGTGTGAATTTCACAGATTAGTTGGAAATACATGTTGAACAATGAAACTATAACTATAATACACAGTAATGAATATTTTTTGTCAAAAGATAATTAAAGGTTAATTTTGTTATTCTAAATGTATAAGCTGAATGGAACATAATATTCATAAATATAATATATAAATAATAATAAATAATATATTAGATAATAAATATAATATAAATATAATAATGCATAATAATAAATACATAATACAACTTTTTATATTTAGATGTGGTGATTGGTGAAATTCATTGATTATGTAATTAATTGTACATATTGAAAGACGTGAAAGGAGAATAACACTTCAATTCTATCAACCAATTAGAAATGAGAAACACAAATATTTTTATTATATCAAAATATATATTTGTTTCCTATGTTAAACATTACATTACATACACAAATTTATGATAAAAAAAATTAATGTCATCAATGTCCCATCAAAAAGCAAACTCATTACTATAGTACCATGGGCAGGGACTAATAAAAAAACAAACATCAGATAAATCAAATCATGGAAAATTGAAATAACATAGCAACATATTAAAATTGAAAATAATAAACTCAAAATCATGAAATAAATAATGTCACGATAAAGTTTAAATCGATATTATTATAATAATAATAAGGCAAATGTAATTGACCGAGGTTAAAGGAATAATAAAAGTAAAATTAAAATAAAACAAAAGTGATGGGGTAAATGGTGAAAAACTATGGATGTCAACTTTCTAAACTTTGAGTACTTATAATGTATAGATATTAAAGGAATAATTTTAATAACTTTATATATATATATATATATATATATATATATATATATATATATATATATATATATATATATAGTTTAATTATTTTATGTTTGTTTTAGATATTTTGTTAATTTTATTTGAAATTTTGTGGTGTTGAATCTATAAATTTGAGTGGGTAATTATATATATAGGTCTAGTGTTTGGTGGTTTTTTTTCAACAGGATAAATCTATTTCTCATTCATAAATGCAATTTAAATAACCGAAAATTATGATTTCTTACAAATTTATGTGGCGAGTTCAGTATTGAAAAGACCAAACATAGAACAGTTAATATTAATTGGGATTTGAATTGGTTATTTATATGAATATTTTGGCCATAGTTTAACTATTATAAGTTTTATACTTTCCATTAATATTTTATGTTTTGATTTTGCTCTAAATTACATTGAGAAATTGTAGGATTCACATATTTAAGTGGTTAATTATATATAATCAAAGTGTTTTAAAACACAATAAATTTATATATATATAAAAAAAAAAAAAAAAAAAAAAAAAAAAAAAAAAAAAAAAAATTATTTAAAAAACAAAACATATAATAATTAATAGACAATATTTTATGTCAAACATTAAATCATGATTAAAAAATATTGGTCAAACTTATCAAATTATTTAATGTTTTGAAAGTTTGTGTTACAATCCATCTCCACAAAATATTATTATTATTATTATACCCCTTCTTCTCTACTTGTATATTTTGGATCTAGATTCAATGAACCCATGTTATCATGATGTTACTAAACATCTTCATGGCAAGAAAGTAATGCCTTTATCATATTATTTTTACATAATTTGGTACAATGCTAATCATTGTTTCAATAAAAAAAATTTGTTTAGTTATTAGCCAATGATACAAGGTTAGAGGAAGGGGCAATATACAAAGTGGTTTTCTTAGATATTTATATTTTTCTTTCAACTATTTTATGAGTAGGGAGCATGTGATCTATTCATGTTGGTATGTGAAAGTCTTTTCATTTTATTTTGATGATTTTGATATTGACAAAACAACCATGTATAAATTTCAAGTGGATACTCCTAATTTCCTTGACGACAAGATAAACAAGAGTATTCATACTAAGATCTACATAGCCTACCTTCAGTGCACATGGTTCGAGCCTAGATAATTGCTTTCTCACAAACTTCAACACTACACAGATTTGTATAACTAGTGTAATGATGGGTTCATTCAACATTCGAGTACATTGGACTCTAGTTACCTTGCAAACGGAGGGTCCCTCTGGCCTAGCTTAAATTTTGCTCCCATGAGCTTCGTAATGAAATAGATCACTCGGGAGCATTGTATTTTCCAACACTGCTCCTTAGAGGCATGACACTAGAACCCTTTTTATTAATTCTCTCCAGCAAGGCATGACTACTAAGAACCACTTTATTCTAATTATCCTCCCTACTACAATGTGAAAAGTTATCTTGTTTCTTAAAAGATTCACGCGGTTCTCTCCAAACACTCATGGATTATAAGGACCAAAGATGCTTAGCCCTCTTCCTCCAAAACATGTTCCACCTTCATGAACAACTTTGTTCCTTGTAACAACAATCACCATGTTGATTGCTTCTTACTTCCAACACTCTGAAATCATTGTAAAGAGATCAAGTAGCTAGCTTCTAAGCTCACATCATAAACTAATGAAACATCATAGACCTAATTATTACCATGAGTTCACATCCATCACACATTTCTTCATAGTCTTGAATGCTAAGAACCCTTCCACACTTATAGATTTCAACTAAACTCCTTATCATCTATTCATGTTGTATTCGTTGCAATGACATGAGAAAACTTTGACTTTCCATAAAACATTAATATCAAATTTAATTAAAATTATATTTAATCAAAATTTGGTGTAATTTAGGTAATTAAATAGGCTTAAATAAAACGAGGGGTTCTTCACGGTCCAGGGTGAGAACATGGAACATCGGTGTTGAATGGGACAATGGCCTAATCTGAATCCTTTTAATTCAAAGTGTACCAGTGTTTCACTTCATTAACTATAGATTTATGTAACAAGTTGGAAGGATAATCTCCTTAAACCGCCCGATCAGAGTCTGTGCATGCCAGTTCACATAAGTATCTCCTGAGAAATCCAGGTAAAGCTCGAGAGGTTCAGCACGTTGCCATGGTCATGGGGACTCGTGTAACGACACAACATAGATCCTTTCTACAGGAAATCTCCCAAATGTGGAAATCTTTTCAACTGATTGCAGAAGGTTCCTTTGCCATGCCTAACAGCCCCAACTCGGCCTGTCTTCCTAGGAATATATCATCCCTCTGATTGCCTTCTGCCCGTTGATTCCTGGAGATTGTTCTTACCCTGGGGGTGTGGGACTTGGATTTACCAAAATCTCTGACAAGTAGTCATAGGTAACATGCACATGCACAAATCACATATGATAAAATGAGAAAAATAGCTCACATCATTATAGTCCTATGTACCACACAACTTGCACATAATGTGTGAGCACAACTTATTAAGTTTGAGAAAAGAAAAAGAGTACCATAGTCTGGAACATCATAGTAATTTACATTATATTATCGTCTTTTAGAAAAGAAAAAGGGCATCACAATCTGGCACATATTTCGGTCAAGCATTTTCCACTGGCATCATAAACTCTCATTCAAACAAATGTGGAATACATCGTTTTTAATGTTTGAAGAATAATTCATTATCCACCTTCAATGGGATATGAACATGCATCCACAGATCAAACTCAACTTGCCAAGACAGACTAAAGAATCATCTCACCGAGAGTCCATGGTCTCTGACAACATTGAATACTGTGTACAGTTTTGAATTTTGGTAATGTTAATCGACCTCCTCCGAAGAAAAAGGGAAGTTCTTGAATTGTCCATAATAAAATATATGGCCATATCAGAGTGGACACTTTTTTGATTAGACATAATGTCAATGATTTAATTGCCCAAAGCAGAAATTCACACTTAAACTGGAACCCATTGATGATATGGCCTTAATCAATGGAGTTTTGGCTTAATGGTAAAGCAAGGTATTCCATAGTTTCACCAAGGTTCAAGGTATTCCATAGTTTCACCAAGGTTTAAATCCTCCAAAAACTTGTTTTTTCCAATAAGACATTTGGCCTGTAACTTAAAACAAATAAAAGTAACAAGTTCTCTCCAATAAGGCATCTGGACTGTGCCAAAAAGTAAACTTAAAACAAATAAAATTACAAATTAAATTAGCAACAAACTATGTATTTTGATTTAGAACATACGAATATCTTGTTCCTCAATGAATATGTCACGGGTATTCTTAGGGATAGGAATGATCTCAAAGTTCTAATTCTGTAAGAAACAAACTTGGTGTGCTAACTTTAACATTGCATAAGTTCTAATTCTGTAAGAAACAAACTTGGTGTGCTAACTTTAACATTGCATATGGAGCAAAATGGATCACAAACACAATTGCAGGGAAGCTATGAAAACATAGCACAATACCAAAGATCCAATTTTGAAATTTCATATCTACTGACTAAAGCCTTCTTATTGCAGGCATTCATACTGAAGGGTGAGAAACTAAATAAATCATAGAGGCTTATGAAAAATTGCATTGCACATTTGTAAATCAGACAAAGGGCCAGAGGCTTATGAATCTAAAGGCATAGAATATTCAATATGATGTACAACTTAACTATAAAACTAACACAAATACCTTAAGTTCTGCATGTATGTTTGAAGTACAGTACTTGGAACATTGAAAGTCCTAAATAATAAGAAATCTTATAAATGGAGATGAAGTGAACGACCATGCCAGTATTTAAACAATGTTGCACCTTAGGCTAGTCTCTATCCTGAGCCTTAGCTGCCAAGGGAATTGAGTAACATATAGAAAAAAAACTCTGAAGCAGCTAACAACCAACCTTAGACATGTAGACATCAATTACAAACAATAATAAATTTCAAACTTTCAAGAACTATTGATTACATGAATCTATTATTGCTTGTGGTTTGGATTATTCTCCCATTCATATGTTTCCCATTTGTTAATTTTGTCAATAAATCACACAGAAAGGGATTGCTATGATT
>SNQJ01S0112189.1:14698-28649 GCA_010110895.2 Picea sitchensis
AAAGACACATGGTTCACACATTCATATCAAATAACCAACATTATTAGTAAGTAATTCAAGAAAACTCATACATACTAGTGTACATGTACAAGAAATGCATGTGTAGCTAGTACATACAAGTCTCGTGCATGTACTAATAACAATAATTATTACCCTTATAGTCATTTACGTATGCATCCAATCCAATCAATAAGAATATTCATTTTATAAAAGATAATAAACCAATGAAATGTTCATGAATTCACTTAATTACAATAATCTAGATCAACAATTTTATTTAGACAATTGTGGTTTAGTTACATAATTATGAATATTCATATATACACATTTTCTTTTCAGAAGGAAAGACAATAAATTCCACCATAGGACAAATCTCCATACACTCTCAACTATTTCTACTCATCCTTCCTCCATAACTTACTTCCATCTTCCATTCCTATCCTTCCTCTACTGGACTATCTTGGAGCATCAACTATATTGACCTAACTCCAAATAGAACCCGTAAGCGGAAGTGTCACTATCTTGACCAAGCTTCCCCAGCAGGCAACTGACAGTCATCATCACATGTCTAGGGGAGTGTGAGCTAACACCATCCTCCCATGACTCTAGGTTTTAGAAGATACACGGTGGGAATTGCCTCCACCCCTCCTGATAGGACTAGGGTCCACACCCTACAATAGAATATATAGTGGCACCATGTTGCTGGGAGTTTTGTCATTCTTTATTCAGTTTTGGGCAGTCTCACCACGTAAAATCCTGCACTGGTCCACATATCATAGTAATGCATCCAAACCAATATAATTTTCACATGCAAAGATTCATACCATATTGTTTCTCGGTCAGTGGTCATGACATCCACGCCCATTATTATTATCCCTTGGCTATTTCATATCCCAATGACCTGCAATTTAGTCTATAACACAAACTCATACATATCTATGCATTATCATAATGTAATTCCATACAACCATAATTTCAATTCGGTATCCGCATACCAACAAATTTTACATCAAAGTTTTCAAGTTAGGAATAGATATCATAATATCCCATAATTCAATTAACGTCACACATTCATAGAATTATCATTTACATAATAGATTGCATCATATCCAACATCATTCAAATAGAATTCAAACCTTCATAGGATTCACATTCACACAGTATATCACATCATATCCATCATTATCAATAAAATTTAAACATTCATAGAATTTACAGTATATCGCATCATATCCATCATCATCAATAACATTTAAACATTCATAAAATTTGCATTCTCACAATATATTGTATCATATCCATCATTACTCAAATACATTTAAACATTCATAAAGGTTCATAAGTCTTAAAATTTCAAGTGCATCATTTAATATTTTCACTGTGAATAGAAAATAAAGGTGTTTAGGCCTCAGGTAATCCTAGCTGTCTAAGTCAAAAGGTGGCATTACATACTCCCCACCTTCGAGAAACATATTCTCGAGGTGGTAAAAAAAGTGAGGGATAATCTCGCCGTAATGTCTCAGCATCCTTCCAAGTAGCAGATCCTAGACTAAACTTGTCCCACTGGACCTTAACTTGGTCTACTAGATGGTTCCTGAGTTGTCGGACTCTACGGTTCAATATGCATAATGGTTGTACCATGAGTATTCCCACGTCTGATACCTACAATTCCTTCCAACTTAGATTATGTGATTCATCAGCAACATAATGACGTAGAACATATACATGAAAAACATTATGAGTTTTATGCAAGTGGGGTGGTAGTACGAGACGATAGGCAACGAGTCCAATTTTCTCTTGGATTTTGAATGGTCCTATAAATCAAGGTGACAACTTTGTCCCCTTCCCAAACCAATTGGTACTCTTATTATGCCTGATACGAATGAAAACCTGATCTCCACTTTATAACTTTGATCAATCCTGTGTGCATCCGCATAACTTTTCTATCTATCCTGTGATTCCTTTAGTCTCTGCCTAATCTGAATCACCTGTTCCTCCATCCCTTGAATCAATTATGGCCCAACTGTTACTCGGTCTTCTAACCTCTCCCAACTCAATGACATTCTACATGGCCTTCAATATAGAGCTTCGTAGGGTGGCATTCCGATGGAGCTATGAAAACTGTTATTGTAGGCAAACTCTACCAAAGGTAGGTACTTCTCCCAATAGGTTTGATTATCCATAACATACATCCTAAGCATGTCTTCCATAACCTTGTTTACTCTATCCCTAAGCATGTCTTCCATAACCTTGTTTACTCTATCAGTTTTCCCATCTATTTCAGGATGATAATATTTTCTTAAGTTCAACTGAGTCCCCAACGTTGATTGCAAACTTGTCTAAAACCTAGAAGTGAATTTGGAGTCCCTATCTGAAATGATCTTCTTAGGTATCCCATGCAAACGGATGACCTCACTTACAAAAATGCGTGCCACATCAGTGACATCATAAGTGTCTCTAACCGGAATAAAATGAGAACTCTTGGTTAACTTATCAACTATCACAAGAATGGCATTGTGTCTATGAGATGTGAGCGGCAACCCCACAACAAAGTCCATGGAAATGACTTCCCACTTGGACATAGGAACATCATGTGGTTGTAGAAGGCCTGCCAGGTGATGGTGGTTGGCTTTCACTTGTTGACACTCTAGGAACTTGGTGATGAAATGGACTACATCGCGCTTCATGCCTACCCATAAGAATAGCTTCTTCATGTCTGTGTACATTTTCTTCACACCCGGATGCACACAATAAAGTTCTCTATGGGCTTCCTTCAGTATGATGCTTCGAATATCCCCACTTTCAGGGATGTACATCCTTCCTCGATATCTTAATAGTTCGTCTACTTCCAGACTATATCCTTCATAATTTGGATCTAATTTCCTCCCACTCTGGAGGTTTCAAGTAACCTTTAAATACCAACTGTCTCCAAGGAGTTATGTCAACACACGTTCCCTCATATTGACTTTTAAGGGTACCAAGGAGAAGACACGTGGCCTCCTACTCAAGGCATCTGCAACCCCATTCTCTTTTCCTTTGATATATGAAATAGCAAAATCATACTCACTCATGAACTCACTCCATCGCCTTTTCCTTCCATTCAGATCCCTTTGAGTGAAGAAATGTTTTAAACTTTGATGGTCCATTTTGAGCTCAAAGTTTCTCCCTACTACATAGTGCCTCCAAAGTTTTAGAGCTAGCATTACAGCTACCAACTCTAAATCATGAGTAGCGTAAAGTTTATCATGTTTCTTCAACTTCCTTGACACATAAGCTATCACTCCTCCATCCTACATTAGCACGGCCCCCAACCCTTGCTTCGAGGCATCCATGCAGACTGTGAAGTCCTTTTCCATATCTAGCACTCGTAGAATTGGTGCACTAGTTAGTAACCTTTTAAGCTCAATGAATGCACTATTACATTCTTCTATCCATTCATACCTGACCCCCTTTCACTGCAAAGTGGTGATGGTTTTCGTTGTTTAGAGAACCCTTCCACAAATCTCCGATAATAACCTGCTAGCCCCATGAAGCTTCTTACCTCATGATCATTTTTCAGCACTGGCCACTCCATAATGGCCTTTACCTTTTCTGGGTCCACATAGATTCCTTCACCAGAAATTATATGACCTAAATAGTGAATTTATTTCCAGAAGAAGGAATACTTCGAAAACTTCCCATATAATTTGTTCTCTCTAAGGCAGGACAACACCACTAGTACGTGTTCCTCATGTTCTCTTTCATTCTTGGAATAGATGAGGATATCATCTAGAAAGACTTGTACACAACGGTCTAGGTATTTCCAGAATACACCATTCATGAGGCTCATGAATATTGTTGGCGCATTGGTCAATTTAAAAGGTACTACAATGAACTCGTAATGCCTAAACCGATTTCGAAAGGCAGTTTTAGGAATATCGTCTTCCTTAATCCTTAACTGGTGATACCCTAATCGCAAATCAATCTTTGAGAATACCGCTGCTCCTTTCATCTGATCGAAGAGATCATCTATTCATGGCATTGGGTACCTATTTTTCCCTATAGCATGGTTCAAGTCCCTGTAATCTATGCACAGTCGTAAGGAACCATCCTTCTTCTTCAAAAACATTACCAGTGCACCCCAAGGTGAGACACTGGGCCTTATTAGCCCTAAGTCGAGTATCTCTTTCAACTACATCTACAACTCACAAAGTTATGGCACTGTCATCTGATACGGAGTCTTGGAAATTGGTTATGCACCAAGTTTTATCTCAATAGTAAAATCAAGCTCCCTCTCAGAAGGTAACCCTGGTAACTCGTTCGGAAAAAAATCTTTAAACTCTGACAATACTGGGTACTGATCCAAGGAGGGTCCTTTCTTTTCACTCACTACTTCCACTACATAAATTCGACACCCTTGCCTCATGCATCGCTTAACCTTCATAGTTGAGATAAAGTGTAGAGACACCTTTCTCCGTACACCCTAGATCTATACTAGCCTTCCTTCGTCGTCAACACAAAGCACCCTTTTTGTGAAACAATCTACCATAGCTCGATGGGCTTCTAACCAATCCATTCCAATGATTAGGTCATACGCCCCGAGAGTAATGATGTATACCTTCAACCTGCTAGTACACACTCCCAAGTCTACTAGACAATTATCAATGCTAGGTCCTACCACCCGTTTTTCCCCCGAATCCATCTCGACTTGTTTAAAGTCATCATGCTCGTAGGATTACAACCCACTCTTTTCTAATGCAAATGGTGAAATGAAACTATCTATAGCACCAGAATCAAATAAAATTTTAACATTGATATGATTTAGCATACCTGACGACTCCACCACCGTGAATTGATGTTCTTCTTGGCGATTATTAACTCCTGCATAAATTTGGTGGCTTCCACTTGCTCTTCCCATCGGGGAATTTCCTTCTCTATGCACAAATCCTAATTGTAACTCTAGGCAGTCACGATGGTAATGGGGTCCTCCACATCCTCAACACGTAACACGAGATGGAACCTGTGCACTGCTCTGTGACAGTCTCTGAAATGATTTCCTTCCTCTGGAACCCCTGCCCCTACTAGCTTCTCCCTGAGATGGTTGTAGACCTGCCTACATCATTGGTGATGAATGGGATGCTGCACTCACTGCCATTGAAATACCTATGGTGATTGTCCTTGGTGCGACTCTATTACCATCTGGAGGTGGCCTGGAGCTCCCTCCCCTGGAAAATGTCCTAGGGGCCTTCCCCACAAATCCAAGATGATGCGGAAAGGTTGATCTCGTACCTTCATTTAATTTCATGTGTTCCTCTGCATAACGTGCATTTTCTACTACTTTTGCTACCGAATATGGTTTCCACATCCGTACTATGGCCCTTATCTTAGGGTTTAACCCATAGACAAAGCATTCCGCCTGTCGTTGATCATTATCCATGTATGAAACATACTGCACTAACTCCATGAACCTGATCTCATACTCTTCCATGGTCCTATTCCCTTGTACTAGAGAATGAAATGCTCCCACCTGTTGTTCCTCATAGTAAGTTGGTAGATACTTCCTTTAGAAACTTTCCTCAAAAAGTTCCCAAGAGACGGTATCTGGGGTAAGGTGCAACTTCCTCTCTAGGTTGCCCCACCAATTCAAGGCACTGTCTCTCAACTGAAAAATCACTATCTTAACCTTTGAAGTGGATGCATAGTCTCTTAAGGAGAAACACCTTATCATGCCTTCCAACCATGCCTCTACACGTTCACTGGCACGACCCCTGACAAACTTTGGAAGTTTGATCTTCTGTAGTTCTTTAGTGATGTATTTGAGTGGAGGCCCTCCCCCTGAATCTCTCAACACTTCAGGATTACCCATTCCATATGGTGAGGGATCCACTTTGATCCCTGCTAGATGACATCGCTTTAAAGTCTCATTTATGGCCTCCAAAGAGTGCAGAATGAGAGCTAATTCAGGTGATGGTGGTGGCAGCGTTGGCAGTCCCTGTGATGATGCCCCTCTGCCTTGATTTCCTCTCATCCTAAACATCCTGTATAATTGAATCTGCATCAACCAAATTTTGTCATGGAGAGTCTAGGAAAGTTCACATTTGCGCAATTTAAACTTGAAAACAGGGTTAGGCGTAAGTTTTTTTTTAACTTCTCTGTAAACATGCGTTACTCTCTTTAGGGGAAGTGGCTAGGTCAGGGTCAATAGCCTCTAAGCTCGATGTTTTCGCCTAAGGAAACTACTAACTCTCTTGCATATGATCAACACATTTAACCTATCATTACTATCATGGCGCAGTGGTGTACGATCTTTGGTGAAAGCTCTATACTCGGTGGATAGGTTGTCGGTTCAAAACTTGTCCGCTCCAACAAAATTTAATCTAATCCAAAAATAAATTTTATTAGTATCATAATGTTATATTAATTATTAAATATTATTAAATATGTTAATGTTAATTACACACTTAATTAATTAATTACTATTATTAATTACTAATTACTAATTACTATTATTAATTACTTTGAATAAAATTAAAAATTTAGAAATTAAAGTAATTAATTTCTATAATTAAAAATTGCTTTGAAATTCACTATGATTAGTAATTGCTTTGAAATTCACTATGATTAAAAATTTAATTTAATTATTTAAAATTATGAATCAAAATTAAAATTAATCATTTAAAACACAATTAAAGTAATTAAAATAAAATAATTAAAATAAATAATAATAATAATAATAATAATTAAAAATAAAAAAAATAATATAATTAAAAAAATATCCAACTCGGGCAGTGGGTCCTCGCATGAGGCCCACGTGCTCCCTCCTCCCCGAAGCTCATCCCTTAACCCTAATCTCCTCCATCCTTATCTCTTCAAACCCTAATCTCACTCGATCCCTATTCATTTTAGTTTTTTTTTGTCAAAAGCTCAGCAGAGGCGAAGAATGAGGCTGGCCATGGCCATCCCTCTACTCGGTCGACCCCAGTGATTAGGCGTTTGGTTGCTAGCTTGAACTTGTCTGGCAATTTTCTGAACTTGACTGGTGATTTTCTGAACAGCTCCGTCTTTTGTTTGTTTGGTTCACGGAGTCGAGGGTTCCATTCCCATCGACTACCATAATCAATAGCTTATTTTTTTTATACTTGGAATTTGTGCTTGTTTTATGCGTGGGCTTGTGGACGCAGACTGGTTTTCCAGGCGCGTGGTCATAGCACTAGTACTAAAATAATACCCTGCCATGGTATTGACGCGGGTTCAATTCTGGGTAGTTGTCGTGGTGAACTGTTGGACTATATTAGCCGTCATTTGCTGGATTCACAAGTTGTTGGACTATACTGGTCGTCACTCGTTGGATTCACGAGGATTCATGGGGATTCTGAGCATGCTCGGTCACAGGTTCAACCCACAGTAACTGTTGGTTCTATGGCGTGATGGTAATAGAGGGTTTGTTCAACCTTTGGGAGGTCACGGGTTCTATCTGTAACATCAGGTATATTTTTTTTTGTTTAAAGCCCCTGTGTAGCATGCCGGCTACTGGGCACTTGTATTGGGGCATGGTGCTTATGTGCTTGGTCTCAACTGACTTGTGTTTTGTTTGCAGGTCGCATGGATCTGGAGAGGGGGCTAAGCCTTTATATATATATATATATATATATATAAACTTTGTTGTGCACACTATGCTCCCTTGCGGGATTTGCGCTTGGCTTTGGCTTGGTGTTGGACTTTGATTTGATATTGTGTGTTTGATCCTGTCTTGTTGTTGATGCAGGTCGCATGGAGTGAGAGCTAGGCCTTCGTGCCCTTTTTTTTTAACTCAACTATGTGGTTTGAGCTGCGTAGAACACAATGGTTGAGTCTTGGGCTTGGTGATGGTGGGATTTCAGAACAAAACCCAACTTTTCTCCTTTTTTTTTAATTAATAAATATATTTTTTTTGTTTTTACATTATATTATATATGTATATTTTTTTTGTTTTAAATAAATGTTTTTTTTTATATGTTTATTTATATACTAATATTTATATTTATATTTATACTAATATTCATAGGCTTTGTTTAGAAGTTCAAGGGCAGAGCATAATTGATACACACACGCACACACACACACACACACACACACACACACACACACACACACATATATTCTATTGTTTGTCACTTTCAATATGTATAACATTGTACCATTTTCATTTTCAAATGGGCATATTGTTTATATATAGATCTGTGTTAAAAAAAATTGTGTGTTTGGCTTGCAGGCTAGGTGGAGCTGGAGCTGGAGCTTTGAGTCTGAGCTTGGCCCTCGTGCCCAAATTTATATCTGATTAAAGGGTTTTAGGGCCCCTCTCTCAAGGTTTTGAGGTTGCAGGTTTTCAAGGCTAATTTCAATATATATCTACCCTAAACAATTTATTCAGGATTTCAATATAACTAATTAGAAGTTGTTTAAATTTATGGTTGGGGGTTGTTTAAATTTCTTGGTGGGTAGGTAGGCCCTTGGCTCTAGATTTTAAACCAGGGCTCTGATACCATGTGTAAGGCATCTTCCAACAGAGCCTTATAAAACATAAATTCAATTAGAGAAGTGTTATCCTAACATCTTTACAATTCCTTATTCAACATATAACCATTCAACATAATTAAAATTTATGAGCAGATCATAATAAATTACATAACACATCATAATAATGAAAATACATACCTCTAATTGATGCTACTGTTGTTCTCCAACTCTGCCTAATGCTCTGCCCAAAACTGTCTAACCTCCCAGCCAGCTAGGAACAGAGCATCTCTGACTCCCTAGCTCCAGGATTCTGTAAGGATTCCTGGCCCCCAAGCCCAAAAATCCCAGCAACAGGTGCCCCCCCTGTAACAGTCCTACAACAAGCTTCTCCAGCCAAAAAACAGTAATACAGTCTTCCAATCTCCCAAAAAAAAAAATGCTCCAATATAGTCTCCCAATATGAAAAATAATGCTCCCTCCAAAAGTCCCCCTCTCTCGAGTGCTTTTTTCCCCCTCATATCCTCATTTCCCCCTCTCTCATTCACTACCTTCCACCTTTCATTAAGACTCACCCACCTTATCCCTCCATTCAATGCCAACCACCTTATCCCCTTCTCTTTAATGGTTCCATCATTCGATACAAAATAATAATTAATAATTTATTAAACTATATTTTATTAAATAGATATTTAATCATTAAATTCATTAATTAGTTAATTAAACCAATTCACATTCAACAAATATTTAACCAGGACAATTAATTAATTAATTATTTAAACTAATATGCATTAAACAATTAATTAAACCATGACAATTGATTAATACTTAGGGTTGTCACAATTGTTCATTTGTTCATTGTTTATTTTCTCTGAGAATATTGGATGATAATGTTGCATTGATATAACACTTGCATTATATGGTTAAAAAGGATTATATTTCTCTATTACTGATTCACCCCCCCTCTCAATAATCCAACACAAGCTTGCTTCTCTAGCGCAACTCACACAGTAGTTCACTCTTCAGGATTGACAAACTAGTTCTTCTACAAGCCTATTAGGTTCTTTCTCATGGAATTTACCTTTAGGTTGTCAAATGGAATGTTATTAATATTTCCCTCACAACCTGTAAGCTACAAGCCTATTATATTCTTTCTCGTAGACATTTTCTGTAGACAAGTCAAGTTACATATTTTAAAATTTTATCCTCAACCTGAGACCTACAAGCCTATCAGGCTCAAGCTCTATGGAATTTAATTTCATGGCCTTACCTTCACGGCCCTTTCCCCATGATATTATCCATTTGATCTCACCCAATGATCCTTTCCCCACGATATTTTCCACTCAAGCTTATTCCCAATGATCACAGGTTAAACTCTACAACAACGAATTTCTGCCAAATTTCACACTGGTATCGGCCCATACAAGCTTGGTGTTGAAACTTCATCTCTGATACCAATCTATAATGTTCCCTAGCTTGACTAAGGTTCATTACATGTTGAATACACATTAAAAAAATAAAAAAAATTATTCTAACATATCATGTAGCTTACCAGCTACAAGAAAACACACATATTTAACCATTTTATGATACCATTAATCAAATGCATCTCCAACATTCTAAATAAGAATGAATGTAGCTAATAAATTCATCACAACAACATATAAATAATTCTCATACATAGAGTTAATGCACAACAGTTAAGACTCATAATACAACATAGAAAACAAATATAACACTTATCTTTCTAAAACAATTTTGCAACTAGCTGCTTGGCATGACTTTCCACCCAACCATAGGCTTGTTGTTCCATATCTCAACAAAAAGCTACCCTTGAGATAAGGATAGGAATAAACAAGAGAGGGTGTATCTCACCGTCCACTCACATCTCATATAATCCCACAACTCATTGGCATTCTCCTATAGCTATCCTGATTTTCACTAGGTCTCTTCCTCTCAACTTGTCCAACCCAAGGAATGTACCCATTCACTTCTCTCGGTCCATTGGACATCCCATTCATTTATCAAGGTCTCTCGGGTGCAGATAACCAATAATACCACTACTAAGAACTCAAAGGAACTCACTTCTAGTACAACTACCAAGAAAACAACAACAATGACGTCGACGCCTGCTACCTCACAACCCGTAGGTCGAAAGGTCGGTGTGCACATAGGATCTTTCTTTTTCCATGGCCCGAAGAAATCCAACCGGTTCTTCTATTTCCCTATCAGGAAATCTACACCCACAACAATCCTCATGGGATCCCCTCTTTGCACTTGGGAGATCGGAACTCGCAACTCCGCGAATCCAGTGGTTGAGCGTTGGACTCTCGAATCCATGAGACCCAACAACTAGTCAATGCTGACCTTTTGCTATCGGGGTTTTCTCTATTGCAATTTCGTCACTCACGATGTTGAACAACTTGTTTCCCCGACTCTCGACTCCCAATACGCAAAAACTATGATATACTCGCAAGTTTGACTTTTCAACACCCCATCACTTCTGTCGGGATTTTGGAGTTCGCGGTATCGCAAATCCTAATGCAAATGTTTCAGGAATTCTCGCCACGAAACTCTGAAAGCGGTGTGCCACCTATCCACTCACTAACTCTTGTGGCCCCCACATTGTGCTCTTAGCTATTGGGATATCGCATTTCATGATTTCACGATTCCCATTGCAAGGTTCATGGGACTTCCACCCATGAAACCCCGATATGAAAATCTATGACTAAATCCAATGGTTCTTGTGGCTCGGATCTACGGTCTTGCCCCTCCTGAGCTTTGAACCTTTGACGCTTCTGTCGTAACCTCCCTGCTCCTTCCTGGGATCTGACAACTCATGAAATTTTGCAAAATACCCTCAGAGAATTTTGACCATCCGTCCTTCCTTCCTTGGTGATTTCTCCGAATGACTCAGTGTTCCTTCGCAGAACTTGTCCACCTATGTCGCAAACTTACGACACTTCTTACACACTTCTAGTCACATCTTCCCTGTGCTGTCCTTCAGCAAATATCCAAGGCCTTATCCTTTCTGAGATTTCTTGTAACTCTGAGTCTTAAAGAAGACTCTTGCACACACTCCTTGTGGCAACTTTCAAACACTTCCTAGTGTTGAATCCTTTCAACTCTGCGCACACCCGCAGCAGCAGTCTCTAAATATTTTGCTCAGATTCACAAGTCTGAGGGTTAGCTTGGCCTGCGCACTCCTTGCATAGCTCCTGTGCCCAACTGCACTTCTAGATGAAATGAAAACAAAAGCTACCCTATCTAAACCCTCTATCCATGCACTCCTTGCAGACACTTCAACTGCACACCTTGTAGGAATCCTTGTTCAGATAGAGAAACAATTGAAACTCATTCCCTCTTCCTTTCAGACTTCAAACTCAAACATGAAATCACATACACAGCATATAAAGAAAATGTACAACAGGAAGCAAACATTCATGAGCATATCATTCAGCATCAATTCATAGAGAATAACACAAAACCATGAATTTGAATCAACCTTTTTCTATTAATCCAAATATCTGTACATGGGTGTTCTTACACAGCTCTCTTCCTGCCCTGCTATGCTCTCTCTTCCATAATGTTACAATACACAATGAGGGTGTCTATATCCCGTTTCCCTCTTGCGCTCTCAAACAGTCTAATCTAGAATTAAATTCTATCTACCTACATTAACTACTTTAAATGCCTTCTACCTACTAAGGACGAGAGCGAGTTGCTCAAGGTCCATTTAAATTATACAAAGGCGCTCCCACTTAAATGACTTCATTTAAGATGGCGCATCAACTCCAAGAGAAATTCAAAATTTGCGTTGGCGCTTGCCCAACTGTCCTTCACTTCCATGCTGGCTCGCTTGATGTTGGCGATGCTCCTACATCAAACAACAAGCTTATTGCTCCAGTGCAACTCACATAGGAGTTCACTCTTCAAGCCTAAAAACCTAGTTCTTTTAAAAGCCTGACAACTTGATTCTTCAGTCTCTGGTGCCAAAAACACTCCTGAATTATCCCTCCATTTTTTCTCCAGCTCCATTTCACTTCTCCTTATGTTGTTCTTGCTTCCCATGAAAAAATGTGAATGTCTAAACTGCCCCCTTGGCCATACGAATTTCCTCTCCTTTTGTTGTTTTTTTTCCTCACAGTCATCCCCAAACTGATTGTATCCAGTTCCATTCTCCCAATAACTATGGGATGTGACTCCTCACACCCACCTTCTTACACATATTCAATGATTTGTCTCTTCTACACTCAAGGGGAAATAAGAAAGCGCACTCAAAACATTAAAAACAGGAAAAGGATTTGGGAGTAAAGCTCATGGGTAAGAACCCCCTTTCTATACCCCTCATCTCTTGTGGATTTATAAACCCCCATATTTGTTCATATCCCCTAGCAACTGGCATCACATTTTATTTATTAAAATTCAGAAATAAAATTCACATGTTGCATCGCTTGGCCATATCCACATTCATATATACATTATGCATGAATTAAACTAGGGATTATAGTAGAGATGTTACAATTGGGGCAGTCTGTGTTGCAGAAATTCAAAGGAAAATGGGTTTCACTTTGATACCCCAATGGATTGATTAGCCAACATTCATAATGCACAATTTATTTAAGTGTTGGCCCACACATTAGTTCAATGGTTGTAAGGAAATCCATTGATAATCTATCCAAAGTTTTAATTTTATACTTGATACCTCGATGAAATCTTACCCCAACTAAAAACATGCATATAACATACCAAAATGACTCCAATGATAGAAGAAAAAAATGATTTTAAGATAAGATGACTCCAATTCCCTAATGAATGAATTTTATGGCGACTCCTCCAAAGACCAATCCAGGTTCCATATCTCATAGAAATGGGCTAGCGAATTAAATATTGTCATATTTGAGAGACAAGATGACATAGGAATTAGAAGAACAGAAAACCAAAGACACCTAGACACCAAATGAAAGTATAAGATTATGCATGAGACTATGTGGTGAAGAGAATAACCTTTTTTTGTGTTGTTGATTCCTTAAATACTTGTTGTTGGACATTTTCTTGATATAGTTCCAACTTTGTATGGGTGTAATGACATCTTTGTGGCATCCTCTTCTTCCATATTATTCTTACATAAATTACTTAAATGTTAGATACCTAATCCATGAGATTATGGTATATTATAAATATTATTGTAAGTACTATAGTTAATTTAGGAGAAATATGCAGAGTCATAGGTGAATAAGAAGAAACCTCTTGGAATATGAAACCAAAGGTCATATCTCATTATATTTATATATGTGGCTCTCATTAATAAATTAATTCAATATCTAGAGTTATTCAAGTCTGGCCTATTAGTGGTATCAGAGCATTGGCATTTTTTTGTTAACCCCCTTGATCTTAACTAATTCCCTTCTCTCGCATAGTTACCTATGTGTGACGTGTGTTTCCTTTCTCCTCTCCATTGCACTTTGAGATTGGTGTT
>SNQJ01S0112191.1:2253-20735 GCA_010110895.2 Picea sitchensis
AAGCACCAACTCCCTGGTTTCTCTAGCTCCAACTAGAAGGAAGCACCAACTCCTTGGTTTCTCTAGCTCCAACTAGAAGGAAGCACCAACTCCCTGTGTTCAAGCCCCCACTTGAACCTCTGAGGACACCAGTCCTCCCTAGCACCTCCCAACCAACCTTGATTATGAATATGAAATACTGAAACCTATTACAATGATATAGTGTTCAATAACAACTTACCAGTCTCATCATTGTTCTGCAAGATTTGGCTACTCAGACTTCCTCACTGTCTTCCAGCATGCATCTGCTGCCCATTCTGTTCTTCTACTTTTTATGTTCTGTGCACCATGTACATTCACTGCACAGTGCTTCTTCTGTTCTTTTCAGCTGCTGCACTCTGATCCTTCTTCATGCATGAATCACCTTCAACAACAACATCCACAGCAATTCTAGCAACAACAACAACCACATCTCTTCTCTATACTGTGTATTTATATCTTTTATGCACCTTGTGCATGCAATGCATGAAATACCTCTACATACTCACACCACGCCGATATCCTCCACAACTCGAGTGCTCTATCTGATCATCATTGTGACTCTTCATCTTCTCTGGTCGTTTTTTCACTCGTTCAGCATCACTGTATGTTAGGCTGAGATTCCTTAGCCTCTCTGGTAGTTGAGACTCTTCGTCTTCTTTGTGATAGTCGATCTCACCTTCTTTGTTCCAGTTATAAGCTTCAATGCTCATCCAGCTGTCAATCACCTCCACGAGCATCTTCATCCCTCTTGAAGATTCCCATAGACTCTTCATCTCCTCTGTCAATCACCCCAAAGTGTCTTCGAGTCCTCTGGCAGAAACCATCAGTGGTTTCTGGCAGTTACACTGTGATGTGCAACAGTAGCCCTCCATTATGCTCAAATTCACCTGCATCGTTGGATTAACTCTAATGGGTCCTTGAGTTATTTACCTATTTCTCACTTTTGCAATTCGGAGATTCTGCGATGAGACATCTTGAGTCTCCATGTCATGAGTTCTGAAACTATGAAATAGAGATTTTCTGCGCTAGCTCCTTCCTTTATATGACCATGGCTATGACCAAGTGCTTATGCATAAAGCACTTTTGCGATTTCACATTTTGTGAATCTGGAGATGAGGCATCTCGACTCTCCAAGTCGCGATCCCCGAAACGCTGAAAAGAAGCTTGTCTGCATGTACTCTTCTCTTCATCTCTTCGATGGTGTGACCACCGAATGAGACCACGCGCTTATGCATAAAGCACTTTCGCGATTTTACATTTCATGAATTTGGAGATGAGGCATCTCGACTCTCCAAGTCACGATCCCTGAAACCTCGAGATGGAGTTGAGATCAACGGTCCATGATCTCGATGAATCTATGGTCCAAATATCATCGTGAATTTTCATCTCGCGATTCCTTCAATGGAGGTTCTTGTCACTCCAAGTTGCAATAGGTGAAACTCTAAAATGAAGCTTAGATCAACGATCCACGATTTCGATGAATCTACGGTCCAGATCTCATCGTGAATTCGCATCTCACGATTCCTTCGATAGAGGTTCTTGTCACTCCAAGTCGCGATAGGCGAGACTCCGAAATGAAGCTTAGATCAATGGTCCAGACCACACCTCGATTTGACGACTGTGATTAAATCAGAATTTTTCATATCGTGATTTCGATGGTTATGTTTCTTACCTCTCCAAGTCACGATTCGTGAAACTCCGAAATGGAGTTGAATCAATGGTCCATATCACAACTTGATCTAACGGCTACGATTAAATCACGATTTCACATATTGCGATTTCACTGGTTATATTTCTTGCCTCTCCAAATCGTGAGTCATGAAGCTCCGAGATGGAGCTGGATCAATGGTCCAGAAAAAACCTCGATCTGACGGTTGCGATTAAATCACGATTTCACATATCACGATTTCAGTGGTTATGTTACTTGCCTCTCCAAGTCACGAGTCATGAAGCTTCGAGATGGAGCTGGATCAAAGGTCTAGAAAAAACCTCAATCTGACGGCTACAATTAGATCGCTATTTTGCATATCGTGATTTCAGTGGTTATGTTACTTGCCTCTCCAAGTCGCGATTCATGAAACCCCGAAATGGCGTGGGANGTGAGTCATGAAGCTCCGAGATGGAGCTGGATCAATGGTCCAGAAAAAACCTCGATCTGACGGTTGCGATTAAATCACGATTTCACATATCACGATTTCAGTGGTTATGTTACTTGCCTCTCCAAGTCACGAGTCATGAAGCTCCGAGATGGAGCTGGATCAAAGGTCTAGAAAAAACCTCAATCTGACGGCTACAATTAGATCGCTATTTTGCATATCGTGATTTCAGTGGTTATGTTACTTGCCTCTCCAAGTCGCGATTCATGAAACCCCGAAATGGCGTGGGATCAACAGTCCCGATCAACACTTGATCTAATGGTCATTGGGAATTGTAAATGGGATCCAGCGATCAGAAATGTTGCTTCTCCTCCAGAGATTACTTTGTTCCGCTTGCTCTGATCTTTCCATCGATCATCTACCAACAATTGTCTGCACTATCTCTTCTGAGATTAATTGAATCTTCTCTGCAACATCTTCTCATAATGCCCATCTATTACATACTTTATGTACTCATGCCATCTTCATTGTTGTACTTGCCATCAATGACAAGCATTCATTGTCTGTTACATATTTGCCAACAATCTCCCCCTTTGGAATTGATGGCAACACAAGCACCCACATGCATTTGGAATCTCCTCCCGGACTCTTTTCTCCCCCTTTGACATCAATGTCAAAGAAGAAACATGCTCCCCCTGAGCTGTTGCAAAACATACTCCCCCTGTCAACTATGAGCATCTTGGAAATACACTATATATTCAATAAGTACTCCCCCTGACCAGGTGAACAGATTAGACACAAGAAATTATAACCCCCAACTTTTGACGAAGATATCAAAAAGGGGTTGCTTCTAATGGTTTTGTAAATATATCTGCAATATGTTCTGTAGAAGGTATATAATTCAGTTGAACAATTCTGTTTGTAACCTATTCTCTGAGAAAATGGTACTTTATTGGAATATGCTTAGTCTTGGAATGAAGAACAGGATTCTTGGAGACACTAATGGCACTCGTGTTATCACAGTGAATTGGAATGGGATCAGTGTAAGTTACCTTCAGATGTGCAAGAGTTTGTATCATCCATAAAATTTGTGTGCAGCAAGCAGCAGCAGCAATGTATTCTGCCTCTGTAGTGGATAATGAAATGGATCCTTTCTTTTTACTAAGCCATGAAACTAATGAGTCACCCAGAAAGAATGCTCCTCCACTGGTGTTTTTTCTCTCATCAACACAGTTTTCCCAATATGCATCTAAATAAGCAGTTAACTAGAAATTTTCATTTCTGGGATACCACAAACCATAAGTCATTGTTCCTTTCAAATACATGAATATCCTTTTGACAGCTTGCAAATGAATCTATTTAGGTGCATCCTGATATCTTCCTACCATTCCTACAACATGCATTATGTCTGGGTGAGATGCAGTGATGTACAACAGACTTCCTATCATTGATCGATATGAGCTTTGATCAACATCAGGTGAATCATCATCCTTGCTTAAATTACATCCAGTTACCATAGGTGTACCCATAGTTTTAGAATCTTCCATTTGAAACATTTTCAGCATTTCTCTTAGATATTTTTATTGAGAAATGAACATCCCTTCGGGCCTCTGAGTAATTTGCAGACCAAGAAAAAATGGCAGTTCTCCTATCATAGACATTTCAAATTCAGACTCCATGGCAGAAGAAAATCATTGTACTAATGAATCCTTATTACATACAAAGATGATGTCATCTACATAGACTAGTACGATGAGAAAATTATTATCCTCTATTGTAATATACATATTATTGTCAGTTGCTCCTCTCTTGAACCCTTTGTCTTTGAGATACGTATCCAGTTTGTGATACCAGGCTCGAGGGGCCTATTTTAAACCATATAAAGCTTTCTTCATCTTGCATACTAAGTCAGGGTTATCAGAGAGTTTGAAACCCTCTGGTTGTTCCATATAGACTTCTTCACTTAAATCTCCATTTAGAAAGGCTGACTTGACATCCATTTCATAGACTTTAAACCTTTTATGACAAGCATAGGCAAGAAACATTCTGATAGCTTCTAATCTTGCTATGAGCGCAAATGTTTCACCAAAATCCAGTCCTTCTATATGAGCATAGACTTTATAGACTAACCTTGCTTTGTTCCTGATAACTTGTCCTTGCTCATTCAACTTATTCTTAAAGATCCATTTGGAGCCAATGATGTTTTTTCCTTCAGGTCTTTGAACCATCTCCCACGTATTGTTTTTCTCAATTTGATCATGTTCATCATTCATTGCCTTAACCCAATGATCATCTTCGCTGAATTCATTGAAATTCTTGGGTTCCAGCATGGATATGAGAGCTATATGAGATTATTCAGTGGTTTTGATTAGCTTTCTCCTCGTTTGTACACCTTTGTCTTTTTCTCCAATTATCTGACTTGCAAGATGATTATTTTGAATGATTCTGGAGGAGGAATTTGTAGTTGACTGTTGATTTGAGTCTATCTGAGTGTCTGAGTATTCATCTAATTCAGAGTCTTCATTTTCTAATTATTGGACCTATTCACCTTCAAATTTAGTTGTGTCTTTTGTAGAAGACTCATTACTGTATACCTCTCTTGTTGGGATTCCTTCATCAATTTTTACATCAATACAGTCAACCATTCTATGTAGCCTCTTATTATAGCATCTATATCCTTTACTGTTTGTAGAATACCCTAAGAAAATACCTTCATCAGCCCTGTCATCATTTTTGTTGAGGTTCTCATCATTATTCTTTATGTAGCATTTACTCCCAAATACTCTGAAGTGTTTGATTGAGGCAGGTCTTCCAAACCATAATTCATAAGGTGTCTTGTCACTTTGTGGTCTGAGGTGGACTTTATTAAGCACATGGATTGTTGTGTGTATTTCTTCTACCTAGTAGGTTTGACCAATGTTCTTCTCATTCATCATTGACCTGGCCATTTCCTGCACTATTCTGTTTTGCCTCTCAACAACTCCATTTTGTTGTGGAGTTCTTAGGATTGTGTATTCTCTCTTGATCCCATGTTCATTGCAGAATTCCTTGAAGTCTCTTGACATAAAATCTCCTCCCCGATCTAATCTTACTGCCTTAACCTCTTACCTGTTTGAGTCTCTGTTAAAGCCTTAAATATTTTAAACTTCTCAAATTCTTCAGCTTTTTCTTTGAGAAAGGCAACCCAAGTAAGTCTGGAGTAATCATCGATAATCAGCATGAAGTAGTTTTCTTTCCCTGTGCCTTACTGTCTTGATGGTCCACATAAATCCATATGAACTAGTTAGAGTGGTTTCTCTATTGAAGTAAAGATCTTGGACTTAAAATATGTCTTGTTTTGCTTCCCTACTTGACAGGGTTTACACATTGAGTCTTGGGGCTTTGATATTCTCGAAAGATCTTTTACTGCCTCGAGGTTTTTGAGTTTGATTAAGTGGTCAAAGTTTAGATGTCCAAGTCTCCTATGCCATAACCAGCTTTCATCATGTTGGCTTAGATGACATTCTTCTCTATTTTCTTTCAGCACATATACATTATTTTCTATCCTTATGCCTTTGGCCACCACTTGTCCTGTGTTTACAGACTTTATCTTGTAGTCCTTGGATGTGAACAACACTTCGCATCCTCTGTCACACATTTGACTTACACTAAGCAGATTATGATTCAGCCAATCCACAAGTAGAACATCTTGGGATTTTCCTTTTCCATTACTTAAGCTCACCATCCCTTTGCCCTTTATTTTTCTTGGAGCATCATTTCCAAAGGTTACGTTTCCTTATTTGCTTTCACTTAGAGATAGAAACTTGCCTTTGTCTCCCGTCATGTGTTTGGAGCATCCACTGTCTATATACCAAGGGTTTTTTTTTCTTTGAGCGAACAACACTAATCCACACTTGTCACTCTCTTTCTTCTTCCAAAACTTGACATTTTCAGCAGGAGATTTCGAATCTGGTTCATATTCCCTTAAATGGCAGTCAATAGATTTGTGTCCATAGTTATGACAGATGTAGCATTCAATTTCATTGTTCAATAGGTCAAACTTATTGGTGCAGCGTTGTCTATTCATTGACTGTTGATTATTTCTTAACCTCTTTAGTTTTAGGTCTGTGGACTTAATTTGGAAATTGGCAATCAGTGAAGGTTTGTTACTTGGTTTCATCATTCTTTGTTGTGGCAAGTATTTATTCCTTTGAAATCTTAATTTCTCATGTCTAAGTCTTAAGGAACAATTTACAGCTTTGTGACCAAAGTTAGCACAATAGAAACAATAGCCATAGAAGAATTATTTGTACCTGGAACATGGTTGTCTTCTTTGAGAAAATCGATTTCTTCCAGACTGATGACGTCATTCAGCAGTGAGCACATTACTTCTTTGTTCTACAAATTCAGATCTGGAATATTTTACCTTACTCGACCTGGGAGGCTGGCTGTCTTCCTTTGTTTCTGCAGGATTGTTATTGTCATTGGTTGTACTTTTGACAAACTTGATGGGTTCTTCATTTCCTAGCTTACCACTGCTTGATCCCTCTTCATACCCCAAGCCAGTTTTCAGCTTTGGATTCCTTTGTTGATTCAGAATGGTGTCCAATCCTTCTAAGGCTTTGATACTTGATTGATTTTGATTATACAAGGCTTGAAACTTCTCCATTTCTTTCCTCGTTTTCACTACTTCTTGTTCTAATGCTTCACATCTTGCCTTCTTTTTTGATAGTTGTTGTTTCAGAATCTCTTAGATTTTCTTTGCCTCTTCCAATTCTACTTTTAGTAGGACAAGGTCTTCATCAGGTTCTTTACTGTCTTTCTCGAACTGTATCAACAATTGTGTTTTCTTTCTGTTCTTGATTCTTAGTCTGTCAATCTCTTCTAGTGCACTAATCAGTTCTCCTTCCATGTCAACCACAACTTCTTCTTCATCACTCCCTATGCTTTTATAATCATAATCCTCTTTGGCCATAAGTATGAAGTCATTTAGTTTATCTTCAATAGAGGAGTCATTTTCTTCATCATCTGAAGGATCATCATCATTGTTTACGCATAGACTTTTCTTCTTAAAGTTTTTCTCTTTAAAGAAATTAATGTGTTTGTACTTCTCCTCATCATCACATGTATGATCCTTTCCTTTGTGGGGACATTTATTTGTAAAAACCTATCCTACCACAGTTGAAACATTTGAAAGGAAGTTTACCTTTGTATTTTCCTGATCCCTTCTTTAGTTTCTTCACAAATTTTGCTTCAATTTCATCAGGCTCAGAATCCTCATTCTTGTCTTCTTTAAATGATGCTTGTCTGGAGGTAGGTTTATCTTTAACTATTCTCATTTCATATGTAGTCAATGTTTCTAGTAGTTGATCAAACCCCAAGTTTTTTAGATCATTAAGTTCTTCTATAGCATAGACCTTTGGGTTGAACCTATCTGGGAGAGATCTCAAGATTTTCTGAACTAAAGAAGGATCATCAATTGTTTCACCAAGTGCCTTCATTGCATTTACCATTTCTTCTACTCTTAGAAAGTATTTTCCAACATTTTCATATTCCTTCATCTTCAACTATTCAAACTGTGTTCTGTAGGTTTGAAGCTTTGCATCCTTTACTTTCTCATTACCCTTATAGCTGCTAATGAGTTTGTCCCACATTTCTTTGGCAGTTCCTAGGTGCATAACTTTTACAAATTCTTCTTATGCAAGCCCACTCAAGATAGCATTCATAGCCTTAGTGTTGAAGCTAAATTCTAGTTTGTCATCCTTATTAGCTAGCACAACTAGCTTTACATAACCAGTATCTACCACATCCCAGACATCTGCACCTAATGACATTATGTAGGTTCTCATTCTAACTTTCCAGAAGGCAAAGTTTGTTCCATTGAACAGAGGGCCTTATTGGTTGAATTTCCTTCATGGTTTGACATGTTTAAGCTCTAGGATCTACCCTTAGATAAAAGGGGTTGGCTCTGATACCAATTGTTGAACAACTAAAAGGGGGGGTGAATCATTTGTCACCGTGCTTAAACAATTATGCCTTTTTAAAATTATTTACAAGGCACTCAATGATGATCACAATAATGCAGGGAAATGAACAATGGCACATTCAACATCAGTCACATATATGAGAAACACAGTGACATAAATTTCCCGAGGAAACCCATACAAGGTAAAAATCTCTTCTTCTTTATATGATAAGTATTATTTACATTCTTTACATTATCATACATTTGAGCACCAACTCGTTGTGAGGCTACAACCTCTATTTTGCAAGATGCAACTAGCTAAGGGCACCAACTCTCTGTTTTTCTCTAGCACCCACTAGAAGGAAGCACCAACTCCCTAGTTTCTCTAGCTCCAACTAGAAGGAAGAACCAACTCCCTAGTTTTTCTAGCTCCAACTAGAAGGAAGCACCAACTCCCTGGTTTCTCTAGCACCAACTAGAAGGAAGAACCAACTCCCTATGTTCAAGCCCCCACTTGAATCTCTGAGGACACTAGTCCTCCCTAGCACCTCCCAACCACCCTTGATTATGAATATGAAATACTGAAACCTATTACAGTGATATAGTGTTCAATAACAGCTTACCAGTCTCATCACTATTCTGCAAGATTTGGCTACTCAAACTTCCTCACTGTCTTCTAGCATGCATCCGCTGCCCATTCTGTTCTTCTACTTTTTATTCTCTATGCGCTATGTCCATTCGCTGCACAGTGATTCTCCTGTTCTTTTCAGCTACTGCACTCTGATCCTTCTTCATGCATGAATCACCTTCAACAACAACATCCACAGCAATTCCAGCAACAACAACAGCCACATCTCTTCTCTGTACTGTGTATTTATAGCTTTTGTGAAACTTATGCATGCAATGCGCACAATACCTCTACATACTCACATCTCACTGTTATCCTCCACAACTCGAGTGCTCTATCTGATCATCATCGTGACTCTTCAGCTTCTCTGGCCATTTTTCCACTCGTTCAACATCACTGTATGTTATGCTGAGATTCCTCAGCCTCTCTGGAAGTTGAGACTCTTCGTCATCTCTGTGATAGTCGAGCTCACCTTCTCTATTCCAGTTACAAGATTCAATGTTCATCCAGTTGTCAATCACCTTCATGAGCATCTTCATCCCTCTTGAATATTCCCAGAGACTGTTCATCTCCTCTGTCAATCACCCTGAAGTGTCTTCGAGTCCTTTGGAAGAAACCATCAGTGGTTTCTGGTAGTTACACTCTGACGTGCAATAGTATCCCTCCAATTCTACTTAGATTCACCTGCATCGTTGGATTAACTATAATGGGTTCTTGTGTTATTTACCTGTTTCGCACTTTCACAATTTGGAGATTCTGCAATGAGACATCTTGAGTCTCCATGTCACGAGTTCCAAAACTATGAAATAGAGCTTTTCTGTGCTAGCACCTTCCTTTATATTACCATGGCTATGATCAAGTGCTCATGCATAAAGTTCTTTCACGATTTCTCATTTCATGAATCTGGAGATGAGGCATCTCGACTCTCCAAGTCGTGATCCCTGAAACACCAAAAAGAAGCTTGTCTGCACGTACTCTTCTCTTTAGCTATTTGATGGTGTGACCACCGACTAAGACCACACGCTTATGCATAAAGTGCTTTCGCGATTTCGCATTTTGTGAATTTGGAGATGAGGCATCTCGACTCTCCAAGTCGCAATCCCCGAAACCCCAAGATGGAGCTAAGATCAATGGTCCACGATCTCGAAGAATCTATGGTCCAGATCTCATCATGAATTCGCATCTCGCGATTCCTTCAATGGAGGTTCTTGTCACTCCAAGTTGCGATAGGTGAAACTATGAAATGAAGCTTAGATCAACGATCCATGATTTTGATGAATCTACGGTCCAAATCTCATCGTGAATTCACATCTTGCAATTCCTTCGATAGAGGTTCTTGTCGCTCCAAGTCGTGATAGGAGAGACTCTGAAATGAAGCTTAGATCAACGGTCCAGACCACACCTTGATCTGACGACTGCGATTAAATCGCGATTTCACATATCGTGATTTCGATGGTTATGTTTCTTACCTCTCCAAGTCACGATTCGTGAAACTCTGAAATGGAGTCGAATCAACGGTCCAGATCACACCTTGATCTGATGGCCGCGATTAAATCGCGATTTCGCATATCGTGATTTCAGTGGTTATATTTCTTGCCTCTCCAAGTTGCGAGTCACGAAGCTCCAAGATGGAGCTAGATCAATAGTCCAGAACAAACCTCGATCTGATGGCTACAATTAAATTGCAATTTTAGTGGTTATGTTACTTTCCTCTCCAAGTCACGAGTCACGAAGATCTGAGATGGGGCTGGATCAATGGTCCAGAACAAACCTCGATCTGACAGCTATGATTAGATCACAATTTTAGTGATTATGTTACTTGCCTCTCCAAGTCACGACTTGTGAAACCCTGAAATGGTGTGGGATCAATAGTCCCGATCAACACTTGATCTGATGGTCATCGGGAATTGTAAATGGGATCCAGCAATCAGAAATGTTTCTTCTCCTCCTGATCTTACTTTGTTCCGCTTACTCTGATCTTGCCATCGATGATCTGCCAAAAATCCTCTGCACTATATATTATGTGCTTAACCGAATATTCTCTACAACATCTTCTCATAATGCCCATCTATTACATACTTTCTGTACTCATGCCATCTTCATTGTTGTACTTGCCATCAATGACAAGCATTCGTTGTCTGTTAAATATTTGCCAACATTTTCTTTGTAGTGTCCTCCTACGATGCCTTCATGTTCTTCTGCTAGAATCAGTGGTATTTCTTCCTCCATAACATATGTCCTCAAAATCTCATCAGGTCCCATCTTGTATAGTTTTCCATCTATAAGTTAAAAATATGCAGCACAAACTACTAGTTGTTTCTTCTGGATGACTATATATTCGCGAGGTGCCATTTCTATTGACGGGAACTGAATTATCTCAGAAAAGTGATCATCAACCTTGCTAGTATTTGGCAGTGTATCCTCCAAACTAGTAGGTTCCTCTCCATGTTATAACCTGGACAAGTGGCCAAGTCCCTTTTTCATTCTTCCTGGCTTGACCACAATTTCAAAATCAAATTCGTGAAATAATAGAAGCCATCTACATATTCTTCCCCCCAACACTGGCATGTTGACTAGGTACTTAAATGTAGAGTGATCAGTGAACATATTAAAATTTCCTCCCAACAAGTAGTGACGTAACTTCTGCAACACATACACCATGGATAAACCTTCTCTCTCAGTGGTAGTGTAATTTATCTCAGTTGTTGAGAGCTCCTGGTAGAAAAGGCCAATGGATGGTCAATATCTCCTTCTCCTGGTTCTGCTAACACTGCCCCCAATTCAATAGAGGATGCATCAACATGCACGTGAAATTCCTTACTCCAATCTGGGAAAACCAGAATAGGCACAGTCATTTTCTATTTCATTTTGTCAAATCTCTGCTGGCATTCTTCTGTCCATTGGAACTGACAATCTTTCTTCAAAAGCTTCTCCATGTGTGTTGTAATCTATGCATAGCCCTTAATGAACTTCCTGTAGTATCTAGTATGTCACAACGCAGTATGCAACTCTCTAACTGAAGTAGGTGGGGCTAGATCAACAATAATGTCAATCTTAGATGGATCTACCAACAATCCTTGCTTATACACAATATGGCCTAGCAACACTCCAAAGGGTGAAAAGAATATGCACTTCTTCAGGTTCAGGGAAAACTGGCATTGCCTGCACTTATCTAACATTAGTCTTAAACATTCAATATGATTTTTCAATAAGAAAAAAATAGTCTAGTCATCAAAATATGCTTCCAGAACTTTATGTAAAAACTCCTTGAATGATTCGACCACCACCCTAGAAAATATGGACAGTACATTCTTCAATCCGAAAGGCATCACTGTGTACTAGTAGGATCTCCATTCTATTGCAAATGTGGTATTATGGCAATCTTTATTGGCAATCCTGATATGGTGATAACCTGAAAATCCATCTGTGGAGGAGTAGACTTCCTTTCCTCCCACATTATTTAACACTTCATCAATAAACGGTGTAGGGAATGGATCATGTAAACATGAATCATTCAGTTTCCTCAAGTCTACATAGATTTTGATCTCTCCTATTTTCTTATCTTGAACCACCATAGGGCTAATCCATTTTGAGTCTTCAACAGGTTCTATGATTCATGCTTACAACATTTTGTCTAACTCAATTTTGACTTTCTCCTTATATTTGGGATTCAATCTGTAGGGTCTCTGCTTGACTATCCTTGCATCTAGTTTCAAGGGAATATTCATCTCTCCCATGGGCCCCTTAATGCCCTTCATATCAGTGAACTTGGTTGGAAACAACTCCTTGTATTCATGCAGTAATTTGGTGATCTTGTCAATAGTGGCATCATCCCAATAATCTCCAATGTTTGCGAGCTTAGGTGTTTGCTCTGTTCCAATATTAACTTTCATGATTTTGATTGGTTGTCCAATAAAATGTAGTTCGACTCATGGTCCTTCTATGTCTCTCTGTCCTTTTGTTTTTATGATGTTCACATTCCTAGGATCATCATCTTCATCAACATTGATTTTGTAACAGCCTTGCAATTTCGGAAGAGGTGCAGTCCATTCATCCTCTTCTTGATAAACAGTATGGGTAGGTACCTCCTCAAATATCCTTTGTCTTACAACTTGTAATGCTCGATCTATTGGAGGGTATTGACTTTCAAATAAAAATGTAGATACAAAGTTTTGAGTCGTACCTTGCCAATGTGCAGTGGTGAGGCACAGTTCTGCTTGAAGATACCAATCGATAGGGGTTGTGTCCAGCGTGTTAATGAATTTATGCACCCACTTCTCTTGAGGAATGCTACTCCAGGTCTCCTCATAACTTTGTACATGGTTGTTACACCTCAATATTGCTCACTCCGATAAGTGTCGTAAGTGTTGCGTGATCCTTTAAACTGTCACAAGTGTCACATGTTCCTTACAACTTTCGTAAGTGTCACAAGTTGTTCACAAGTGTCGTAAATGTTGTTCAAGCATACTTCCATAACAAAAACACTAAGGAGGCACTTAAGACATCTCATACACTTGATTTGGAGGAAGGAAAATGATTAACTGAAGTCCAAGAACTTTTATCACCTGAGAAGAGCTCTTAGAAAAACGTTTTGAAGGTGAGCGCTCCCCTACATCAGCCTTAGGAGCGTTGACGCTCCTCTATAAGGTCTCAAGGAGTGTTATAATGCTTAGTTGCCCCTCTGAAGGAGTGCTATCCATCCTTGGAGCACTGGCACCCCCCTCAAGCTTCCTAGGGAGTGTTATAGCACTCTCATGCCTCTTTTGAGGGAGCGTTGTCTAATATGAGATAGTAGTTGGCCCATTGAGGAGAATAAGGGGAGGATCTTTCAATTTTGGAAGGCAATTGCATTCAAATTCTTGGTTCCATCAGGAGATCCCTGATCCAAGGAGGGAATTCCTCAACTTGTTCTAAAGATAACTCAAGAGGTTAAGCTCCTCTTAACCTATATAAGTAGGTTCTATGATGGTGAAAAGGAGGAATAATTGCAAGCAAGAAACCTATGATCTCATAGGAAACACACAGTCAGTGAAAGGAGAAGTGATCAGTGAAGTTGCTATCATCTAGGTTGTGGATCTTTCGAGAAAGGGTTGGACGAAGGGGACTTGACAAAGCTGTCGCACTCATCTACGATTGTAAGTACTGATGTTGTTATTCTCATTAATATGACACACTTGGCCTATTTCTTTCTAGTTTGTGTCTGATCTTACATGAACTTATCATTGATAGATAGATCTGTTTTCAAGCTAATATCAATAGAGTAGGGAGTGATCGTACTTTGTTTGTCTACAGGACTTGGCGAGGAGCAAAAGATTGGAGCTCGACTCAGAGCATACAGGGACAAACGTCGATAAAGAGGTACCTCTATTCTCCTTCCTTCTCATGTATTAGTTTGTATAGATTTGAAAGGAAGTCAGTGTCCATGTTAAGCACTTTTTGTCTTGTATTTAGGGTCTAGCTCTTTGAGGCAATCTACCTGTCCGCAGGGAGATTTTCCTACAACAGAAACTGGCGACTCCACTAGGGAGTCCTCAAATTGAAACTTCTTGTTTTGATTTCTCCTCATAGACCTTGTTTCGCCCCTTGATTGTTTCAGACCTGGTTCACTCCTCTTTTGATTTGTTTTATGAGCTGATTGACTCCCTGCTCCATCACACTCAGCCTAATTGTCGAAACTGAACTGCAATTTTTGGATTTTTGASACTTCTAGGAGCTTTATGAACCTGGTGCCCCTGTCCCTGTGTTAACARAGAACTGACGCTCCCTGAGTGCCTTACACAGAGTGTTATAACGCTCCTTTTCCTTGACAACAGAACGCCAACCCTCCTTTGGCCCATAAACCTTCCAGAATGGCCTTTTTTAGGGTTTTACCTATGTGTTTCTCTTGTTGGGTCACCTTGTGAGTCAATCCTTCTTCCTTTCCAGCTTTGACATCTGTATTTTTGAAGAAAAAACATCTTATTGTTTGGATTTTTTGTAGCCTTCTTCACTATTGTTGTTGGGTTTTTCTGCCATTTGGAGTTTGAAACCCATGCATTGTCTTTCTCTCCTTTTTGGACTGAGCGAAAAACTCTGGTGAAAGTCATCAAAGGTCTACAGATCTTTTCATTTGATTTTAGTTGAGATCATTGTCCTTTGACATTTATTTTGGTGTGAAGTTTGATTTCTCTTTGATTGTTTATTTTCTTTCACTTCTTGTTTTGATCACAACAAGAGGGTGTATTGTTTGTATGATTCTTGCTTGTGTTGGTCTGATTTTCATTCATACAAGAAGATAATTAGAAAGACGAGCATTGTTTTGAATCAATCATTATTCATATGCAAACAATAAAAAAGCATCTTCATGATTGATTGTGCATATTAGAAGGTATCTCAAAAGTTTTAGCATCACATCAGGATTTGATTTGAAGAAAATTTGTTTGAGGACATTCCTTATTAGTGCATGTTAGTGAAAAGAACTCTCTCTCCCCCTTATATAGATGTTCATCGAAAAGAAATGACTTCTTATCATCTTTGCTGAATTTTTGGGACTGAGTCATAATTCCATTCATTTCACTTCCATGCACCCCTTTTGAGTAAAGAACGGCTATAAAATGAATACCAATTAAAAATTATCTAGAATTTTTCTTTACTAGGATCCTCCACCAACAGTAGATTAGGCTTAGTACTTTGGATTAGGCTGTGAGCATAACTCTCCAAAGTTTCCAAAACAATCAGTAGCATCCTAAGTTAGGGAGAGTCAAATCCAATTATCGTATAAGTCTGCCTGGGATCCCCCTCTCACACAGGGATTACGCACGAGGTCGCATTCGGGTGAGTTACGAAGATTATCCCTTAGTGGTTCAACTGATTGTGGTGGTCAGATCGTATTATGGGGATCGCTTAAAGGTAAATCCACAATTACTGTGTGGAAGCCTTTTAGTTGATTTCAGGCTCGATACCCTACCTGTACATTCGGATCAGACTGTCGATTGTTCCCGCCCAGGGGCTGACTACGAATTGGTAACCTTAGTGGACATAATCTTTAGGGTCTTACACAAGGTGACAGTGAAGGGAAGTCTCACTGTACCTGGAGCAGACATTGGTCAAACTCACTCAGGCTCCTTGGAGGGTAAATCCACAATTACTGCATGGAAGCTTGCACCAAGGCATAAGTCCGTTAAGCAGGTCGTCATTGTAACTGTTCTACCCTATCCCCACCCATCCTTGACTTGATCATGCAACATTGGATTTCATCACCAACTAGTATGGTCACCGAGAGAAGGTCATGTTTGCTTGGTTGTGATTCTTATATTCTATTAGCGTATGCTGTTTCTTTTCGGTAGTTGGCCATAGATCTTTTTCTCCGACTCTTTTTCGCCAACATCGACCCTCCACACCGTTCATGGAGGCTACAGGGACTTCCTCCAGAAAATATGGAAGGAAACACCCCTTTACCCCCACATTCTATGAAGGAATCTCTTTAACAGAGCGAGGTTCAAGACACTACAACTTCCCAGGAAGAAGTTCCCACTCCTTTAGAGAGTTTTCGAATTGTTTCAGAGTCTCCGGAAGCTTTCCGCATTCCGGAGGGATATGAACGACATGTCCTCTAACTGAATTTCGCTGGTGAATTTTTCGTCGTCAATCCTTCTGACATTCTGACTGGGTCTCATCAAAACCCTTTAGTCGATGACCCTTTTTGGACCGCGGACATTGTTCAAAGTCCACCGCGCATGGTGCAAGATCTTTATGGAATAGGGATGGGTGCTAATGCACCTATTTCCTACACCGTACCCCTAAACCATTTTACCAGTACCACCATTTTTACAAACACACCAACCGTTGGTCCAAACACATCTCCCATTGGCCCAAGGTCTACTCTTCCCCTCCATATGGCCCATTCTACAATAGTCCCTCACATTCTGACTATTCCCGCTGGTAATGCGGTGGTCAACCAAGCTACAATTGGCACACCTATAACACCAAGACCTACACTCCCTTTTGGGTACAGGGCACTGAATACTCCCACTGCCACTACTACCCAAACCACTACTACCCAAGTTATGCCGGGGAATTTCATACCTATCCAACAACCCGGAGGGACTGGTCTTGGTGGTCCTAATCCACTCAACGGCACCGGTCAGTCATTTACATCTGGTTTTCAAATTCCAGGAACTCTACCTCAATATGGGGGGACATCCTCCCACCGAAGGACAAATTCCAATTGGGGGGCACCCTCAGGCTGGGGGGCACCCTCAGTCCAGAGTCTACCATCAACCATATGGACAAAATGTGTCCGCCGCACCTAATCCGTGGAACGTCCCTTTTCTAGGAAACCCATAGTTCTCGGCAGGACACAATTCTTAGACTCCACAACAACCTCTTTATGGACAAATGTCGAACCCAACCTACAACCCACAAAACCCATCCGATTATCCTTTGCTCACACATGCTTCTCAAAACACCTCAAATCCTGTGTACCCTGGTCAACACCATCCTCATACAAGAGGGCCCACTAGTTACAATTATCTACATAACCCAGTGATTGGCCCCACTGGTGTCCCCACACCACACCAGCATTACCCACAGGTTAACCAACAACTACCTTTTCTAGCTACCCTGGACCTTCCAGACTTGTCTCGGTTAACGAATGATCGTATTTATCATTCTCCGGTTTGGCCAGCTATTCCAGCTAAACTTCCTTCTGATATCCCAAAATTTGACGGAAAGTCCAGAGAAGACCCAAAAAACCACGTGATGACTTTCCATTTGTGGTGTTCATCCAACTCCCTCATGGACGACTCTATACATTTGCATCTTTTCCAACGAATGCTTACAGGTTCCATGATGAAATGGTATATTGAACTACCACATGCATCTTTTCACGATTTCAACTCCCTCGCCATGTCCTTCCTCACACACTTCCAACTACCCATTTGATACGAGACGGGTACTGAACTATTAACCTCCCTTCGTCAGATAACTTTCGTACATATCTCTGAACATATTCATGAGTGGAGACAATGACAAAGGCTAATCAAAGAGGTCATTCCTAACCAATTGTTAGCGGAATGGTTCACTAAATCATTATTACCCCAGATTGCTCATGATGTTGCCATGGGTGGTGTAGTCACCGAGGAAGAAGCTATTTCCTGAGCTCAGTACTTAGACTTAGTCTACTCACAATCCGGTACTCTGTACGAGTTGATATTGAATGCTACCCGTGCCACTAACGATCCATCCAAACCATCATCTGCTTCACACGTGGATGGAGTTATTGGCTCTGTCAAAACCCAATCTACTTCCCAGTCGACTGGAATGATTCAACGGCCCGCTTCGACGGCTGCTCCCAGCCTGACTGCACCCTCTTCTACCCCCCCTCAAACTCAGGTCTTTGAGGTGAATGTGGTCCAATCAACCCCTTCACAACAACCTGGGGGCAAGAAGAAAGAGAAAAATAAACCAAAGAAAATCAATAACAATGAACAACCAAAAAATCAACTGCAAACCCCTGCTGTCGGAAAACAACCACAACGAAAACTGAAATTCCCATCTCTCATTTGTGGTGACGATCAATACACCCGAGACTGTCCACATCGCGATGACGTGGCTAAGATTTTCAAGGGAAATTCACAACCCGTTGTGCTTACTCAGTCTTTTCCACAGCAACAATCTTTGGTTGCTCAAATCCCAACTGCTGGGGGTAGTTCCAACCAATCCCATGATGAGGCCTCAACGTGCCCACATTTATATGTTTAACGGGGTTAATCTGACCACTTTCTCTGCAACATATGACATGCCAGTTAAACCT
>SNQJ01S0112192.1:0-28649 GCA_010110895.2 Picea sitchensis
TGTTGATTTAATATCTTGCATACATTGTTATCTTGTTATTATTTTCTTAATTCTTGAAACCCTAGGGAGCCAACACACAAGTAGGTTGTGGCTTCATGTCCCCATGGTAGAAGCTTATAGCCATTTGATTTGAGAAGGTTTATCCTAGCCATAGCTACACTAACTTCCTCTTATATTGAGTTAGTTTTAAGCACAAATTGAAGAAAGAAGGCGTCCTAGGCCTAATTTTTTTTACACCTAGGGTTTACTTCAAGGTTTTTTTGAAAAGCCTTGTATCTAAGCAACACTTTTCAGCCCTAGTTTTGTGCTTATAAGCTAGCCGTTTTGCCAAAGAAGTCTCAAGGAAAGAAGAGGAAGCTTTAGGCCTAGCCTTAGCTACACCTAGGTAAGCCTTTTTCTCCTTAGGGTTTTGGTTTGGTGGCCTTGCCATAGCAACACCATCAAACCCTAATCCTCTTGTCCTTGAGTTTAAGCCTTCCAAGCCTTTAGTCTCACCTCAATTGACTCCATTAACCCAAGGCACTAGTCTAGAAACACTTTTGAGCTTGTTTATGCTTAAACTTTCTTTCAAACTTCTTAATTTGAAACCCTAGACTAACCTAGCGTCTAACCCTAGCGACTTGAACTAACCCTAATAAGATGACGTCTTGCTGATTTAGAACTGGTGTTTGGATAGAAAAGTGCGGCCTAGTCATCTTATCATAGCCATAGAGGTTACACAACTTTTCATTGGTTGAATTAGCTAAAACGTCCACTTCTTGGCTAGCTAACCCTAACCCTGCAACAAAATTTATATAGGTGACGTCACATTGCTTAGATCTCTTGTTTGGCTTGCAACGTTGTGAAATTTATCACCTCTATTTGATAGACTTTGAGTCATTGATTTCATTTACAAGCTTATTTGAGAAAACGTTCTGCCCATTGTCTTTCAATTTTGACCTATAATAAGGCTGACGTCACCGTCTTTTCTGCATAGTGACGCAGCAATATATACATGTTGAGCAGATTTGATTTATGATATGAGTTGCATTGTTATATAAAGGATTTGATCTTACACATTGAATGCCCATATCTCTCATGCATTTATTGAAGAAGTGATATAAGTCATTTATTTAACCATCATTGACTTCGTCAATAATAGCATTTGATCATTGCTCATATGCATATTTGAAGATAGTCATTAATGCTTTTGAAGTACTAACCCATTGCAGCACATATTCTAGTTTTATTTGTTTTGTCTCGCAAACAGGTGCCATCCAGTGGAAGTTCTCTTTTGATTATCTCATCATTGGCAGTAATCTGTGAAAGGACACTCTTATCCTAAGCCATTACCCCTCTAGCCCTTTCATTGATCAGATTACCTAGGGACGTCTCCCTTGGACCAGCCATCCTAAATAGAAAGAGCTCCAATATCTACTTGTGAGTAGATTTGATTTATGATATGAGTTGTATTGTTATATAAAGGATTTGATCTTACACATTGAATGCCTTATATCTCTCATGCATTTATTGAAGAAGTGATATAAGTCATTTATTTAACCATCATTGACTTCTCACACACAGACGGATCATTGCTCATATGCATATTTGAAGATAGTCATTAATGCTTTTGTAGTACTAACCCATTGCACATATTCTAGTTTTATTTGTTTTGTCTCACAAACAAAGCCATCCAGTTGGGAAGTTTTTCCTTTGATTATTCATCATTAAGCACCGTGAAAGACACTCTTATCCTACATTACCCTCTTAGCCCTTTCATTGATCGCATTACCTTAGGACGCCTCCTCTTGGACCTCCCTAAACAAAAAGAAGCTCCCCATCGAGGTGACAATAGGTGGGGAAGCTCGCTAATGGGTTTTAAGCCTTGACTCAAGTTACTTAAACCCTTCCTACAAACGTACATGGACATTTTGGCTGCCAAGGTCTGGGAACACCACCGAAGCCCGTATCTTCCTCAATCCATATACCTTTGGTAAGCCTTGGCTTAGGACCTTTTCTTGTAAGCTACCTCGGGTGACTCCACCACTTTTCCCTTTGGTAGTTTCGTGGAAACTATCTGGCTTATCCATAAACCAAGGAGGTACACAATCCTCCTAACTGTAAGGAAGCCTCCCCGTTAATTCACCTGCTAATAAGTCACTTTTTTGAAATAGGACTTCCTGTTGCGTTCGTTCTCTCGCATCGGCACTACAAACCCTGCCAATAATCAAAACCCTACCAATAATCAAAGACAATGGTCATCTAACTTGTTCAAGCCTTTAGGACATGTCAGCTATACCCGGTTACCCTAGACAAATGCCACCCAACAGAAAGTGGTTGCCTAAGTTTACTCAAGATTGATGCTATTCGCGACAAGAACACATGAGCAAAATTTTCCCAGTTTTCTTTCACTTCAATCATTGTTGATGATGTTGAAGACTGGGTCATGAAGCTCTTCTCATATTAATTCCATGATGTTGTTAGACGTTGGTATCTCAGCCTATTTGATGGGAGTATTAAAACCATGGACAAACTTGAAGAAATTTTTCTTCAAAAGTGGAGCATCAAAGAAGATCTAAATATGCTACTCACCCGATTATATGCGATTTCCAAATGTGAGAATGGATCGATAAGAGAGTTTCATACCATATTTGAAGTTGTGCTCCAACGAATTCCCTCAAGCCATCAACCAAGAGATGATTATCTTGTGCATCTTTACACTAAATCTTTCAATGGCCTGCTGGGGTATCTTCTTAGAGACAAGAATCCTCAATCCATTCAAGAAGCTCAGGAACTTGCCACCAAGATTGAAGGGAATCTTGTCATCGAAGATTGAGCTTTTCCAACCCAAGAGGAAATAGATGTCAAATGTAGCAACATTCACAATGCGGAGCCTACTTCAGATTTGTGCACCGCAGATCAAGAAGCTACAAGCTTCAATGGATAGTGTTATGAAGAATCAAGAGAAAATATGAACGTAATCGTAAGACTTGAAAGCATTCGCATCTGTGCACCTAGACCCTCCTTTCAAGGCCATTTCTAAAAGGGAGTCAAACTTACAAGCCGAAGAATGAAATGAAGTCCCAAATACTTTGCCACCGCAAATGCCGTAGATGAGAACCCTTGGTGTCCGGAATGCAAAGCATAATATCGGGAAGATGAGTGTCCTTATAATGCTAACTAACAACAAGTCAACGCCTTTGACTTCTTTTCAGAGTGCCCTCGTTGATAAACATCAATCATGAAGAACATCAACAAGCCTTTGAAAAGAAGAAGCACTAACAAATAAGGTTAGCAATAATCAACAACTTGGACTCAGAATCACGAGAAAAATTGAAGAAGCAAGAAATTCAAGTGTATCGGAGGAAGAACCTAAGCCAACCAACAAGAAACCAATCAAAAACGTTGAAGTTCCTCCTCCTAAGAAAACCAAAGCTGGTACTATTGCTCTTGATTTTGATTTGAAAGGGGCTTTGAAAATGCATGTGAATGTTCCTCCCAATAGCCATTAAAATACCGACGATCAAAGAGTGTTTCAACAACTTCTTTGGTGTGAATGCCTCGAGCTGACTTCCCCAATTATGCCTAAGCAAATCACTTATCCACTATGGTGATAATCCTCCCTTCTTCATGATTCTCCTGACGAACAATAAATATCTCAACAATCATGATGCTAGACAGGTGTTGGTGTCAATATGATGTCTCTCAAGGTTATGCAACACAAATGTAATTTGAAGGTAACCGGGTCTTTATAGAGTCGTTTGTGGATTTGAATCCAAATCAATACCCACACATATTGAGAACATTGAAGTACGACTAAAGGAATTTCCGAGAAGATAGTTTACACGACATAATAGTCGCTGATGTCCCTGATGTGTGGGGAATGCCATTGTCTAGAAAGTTTGGTGCAATGATAGGAGGGTCTCTTGAAATGGATTTCACCTTTTGGCGGTTTACCTTTGGAAGGATGGGATTAACTGGACGACTCAATGTACCACTGACTCGAACTCATGTACATGATGTTGTCCCCGAAAAATTAACAAATAAAAGATGTGGATACAAACTCTTCAAGAATATTCTCCAAAATATATGCCCTTTGCAACATAAGAAGAGTTCTCACCGACATGGCCCAAGAAAGAATAATACCAAAAACGCCTAGACCACAATTTCAAATCAAAGAAGTGGGGACGGTCAAGTTATTGAAAAGACCAAAAGATGAATATGATGTTCAGATACATCCATATCCATCAAGAGGAATTTACTCCGTAAGCCCACCCACCTCCCTCGACACAACATCCGTGGTGATTCAAGCAGTGATGAAAGATGCAAGATCAGAAAATACAAAGAAGGAGAGTTAGTGGATGTGGATCCGTGAAAAGTAGATTTTACTAATGTAAAAAGGAAGCATATAGCCATGGCTCCTGACCCTTCAAGGTCGATGTACTCTCACAATAACTCTATTATTTTTTCCACTCTCTGTAATAGCAGGCACCCATTGCCCATTAGTGGACGCCTCAAACCCCACCAGGGTGGACATGATCCCAGGGTAACTACTCCGTGGTCTTATAATCAAGATTGTTTGATTTTCATACACATCTGTTTTCTTGTTTCACTCATTTTATATGCACATTTATTTTACCTGCCTTATATGCACATTTATCATGTATATATTATTGCTTTTATGGGTGGCAATACAACCCTGTCTTTGTCGTTGATGCCCTTTGTCGAGTGTGTAAGCAGTCACAGGCCCACTTTAGATTGTTGAGGTTCTCATATGCTCGCAGCTAGCGAGATATCCCCGAAGTTGGTTTCTATAAGTATTATTCCTAGATATCGGGGATAACTAGAGATCATGTCTTGAGGCCCATTGTTCCTAGACATGGAGTACCGAGCAGATAGATTTGAGCATGGCTCTAGAGGGACCATCTTTCTTCTTCTCTCATGCATTTGTCCCGCCAAGAGTACCTACTCATCACTACCGGCCTTCGGGCTTGCATCGTGAGAGTGAATCTTTGCTCCATGAGGTAATTGGTCCAGCGTATCATGGTATGTGTCATGGTTGATCATTATAACCTTCTTGAGTATATGTACAGGGTTCCTTCATTTCTGATGACTTTTTGGATCTTACACTAATCCACTTGGACCGTCATTGGGGTGTGATTGATAGTATCTTATCTGTTGGAAATACTAATACAATCAGAGAGGGGGGTGAATCGGGCTTGTTTGAGGTTTAAACAATTTTACACCTTCTTACCAATTATTATTAATAATTGTCATGTGTTATCAAGGAAAGATAACATGCGCGGACAATATAGTAAAGATCATCAACACATAAAATAATACTGTGAGACAGGATTTTCACGAGGAAACCCATAAAGGAGAAAACCTCTTTTTCTTCTCGGGAACAGATAGCGCCTTTTCGCTTCAAGACATCATTCAATTGAGCAATTAACTCACGGAGGCTGCTACCTCGCTTTTACAAGCTGCGAACTTGTTAGAGAGCTCCAACTCTCGATTTGTAGCCCGTACTAGAAGGAAGCACCAACTCTCAGATTCCAAAGACTAACTGGATGAAGCACTAACTTCCGCTATACTGTAGCAACTCGCGATAATGAGAATATTTGTTTCCCAGTACCACTTCTGCCAATTCCTGGTTTCCGGTTGCAACCGCATGAGTCCCAACTTCCTCGTAAGCCCAAGCAATATCCTACTTGAACCTCTGAGGAATATAGTCCTCCCAAGCACCTCCCCAACCTCCCTTTGAATATAAATACAATATCTCAAATTTTCATGATAAATCAATTTTAATTTCTTTCTTTGTTCTTCAATTCTCGTCTTCTGTTCACTGTTCAACTGCTCTTATCTTATTCAACATGTCTGGTCTGTGTCATGTCTTCTGTCACTTTGCTCTGCTTCTTTTCTATCCATCATGTTGCTCTTCTCTTCTCGCTCAAGCATAGCCTTTCACTGTTTTCTATTCCTCTGCCCATCTTATTTTTCTTACTGCTTACTCATTTTTCATTCAGAACGCATTAACCAAATTGCCTTGCTCATTTCTTTATACACACCTCTTTGTAACGATTCCACTTCCCTTTCATCGAGAGCCACCTATCCGTTTTGGCGAACTAAGCGCCAATCCCATTCATCGTCTTTGCCTGCTTTTCCTTAACGGATTTACAATAGCTTAATGAGTGAGGAGGAATGAGGCCTCCGGACGATGGTTCTTCATCTAATCTGCCTCGATTCCATCGGGATTTCACCTATCAAAAGCGATTAGGCACTTGGCGATAAGTCGAGAGCATGTACCCCGATTCGATTCCCGATTTGTTCTTTTCCGAGCTTAGCCCCTTATGGTTATATGCCAATATGACCATCTATCAAGTGACTACCACCATACCACTCATCGGGGTTTTCGGGTTTGCAATGATAATGTGTATTCTCATCCCCGGAGGCCGCTGACATGTCATTCCCCGAAGCATCCTTCAATTTTTACACTCATCTCCCCAGATTAACTTCCTGGTGGCCCGCCAACCTATAATTTCTTATCGAATCACGTAGACGCTGATTTCACAATATGTATGATGTTCCGGGGTTTTTGGTTTCAATACCATAAAACCCGGTCCTCAAACATGGCTATGATCAACTGATCAGATTCATTCTTATCCACCATTGCTATCTTTCGCGATATCGCGATATTTCACATTTCGAGAGTTCTGAGTGCATTGTGTTCGTATTGTGAACTCCGATCTCGGTCTCCATGCCACTCGTTCTCTCTGGCGTCATCATCAGCACATGATTCAACACGATAAACACCCGCCACGCGGTCACCATCTATTATTTGTAATGCACCGAAGGTTGAATCACCACTTGTCATTACTGTTGTGCCACGCCTTTAGTCGACGCGGGTTTGTTGACTGAGATCGACGGCCTAGGCTTCCGCTTTGTTGATCTCGACGGCTCGTGATTCGGCTTCAAGATTTCTCAGAGATACCGGAAATCTGGGGAGATTCGCCAGGAGTGATCTTTTGCCTTTATGCAGTCCTCGATCCTCGAATTTCGATGAGGCCTCGGCACCACGGTCCACATACGGCATGAAAGGTCCGCACTCTTGTTTTAATCTGGCTATGATCAAATCAAGGAATCAAAGATATTTCGGGTTTTTCGCTAGTCAAGTGTTCTTTGCACTTTGAACTCACTATCCCCGATTCATGAATTTATCTCTTCGCGCAGCCTTTCTCTACGATCTCCGACATTCCTTTTTGTTCTTTCTGGAAATTAGGATGGGATCCAACTATCACCGTTTCTTTCTCCTCTCGGACATCAGCTTTTTATTCAATGCTATTTTCTATCAATGCTGCCACATTCTTGCCATCAATGACAAGTATACTGATTTGCTTTCCGATAATAAATTGCCAACATTATCAAGTTGGTATTCATGGGTTTTGTTGACAAATTAAGGGGTTTATGAGCCATTGTCCATCCCCACCATCTATCACTTTTCCATCTTATATCCCACTCATTCATCCCATTCTAGTTCACATTAGATGACCTTCAGGTGCTGAATTTGTCTTGTTGGAAGAAGGGGCTGAAGGCCCATGGGGTAAAAGTAGCCGGTAAAAGATAAAAGCTTAGAAAATGAAAAACCTAGAGATGTTTCATTGTGGGGATCCTCGAAGGAAATAAAGCCTCTCGGAGCAAGAAACTAAGGACCAAGAAAAATGAAATAAATAATGCAATATCCAACTAAGATAGAGGGTCTCATCATGAGTCAATTCATTATGTTCATAGGGTATTAGCGAGGACATCAGCTTAACATCTCGGTCACTAAACAAGGGCAAGGAACTTTGCTGTATACAAAGAAATGGGGTCTCATCACAGCCAACCTTCTCATTTTTACAGATAATAGTGGGTAATCTACCGCCACCAAGCTGGCAAGGTCCAAGAGCTTGTAGTAAAAATCAATAAAAGAAAAGATAAGGCAAAAAGGGAAGCTTTGAAAATGCATCCAAGGACCTGCAATAACTCACCTCCTACAAAGGCAAAATCACCAATGTGACTTTATCACTCATCCCTTTGTCCGGATCTATGACTGGACATCCCTAAAACTATATCATCTCATTATACATGGTTTGAATGACCCTTTGAAGAAACTTCTCTCCATTTCTTGTGGGTAATGATCCCCAATAGCGTTCCTCTTTTGGTTCCTTACTTTGTTTAGTGGGTTTGTGTAATGTCTTTTAGCTCTTAAATGATATGTTAGGATTTCATGCATATATTTGATAATTCTAATGATGGAGATGTGATTTCCAGCATTGCTATGATGCCTAGGGACTTGGAGCCCATGGAGGGCGAGTTCTTGATGTGCGGTGACCATGTCCTACCTGACAAAGCTGTGAGGACTCTGCACATGGGGAGATGATTAGTTCGACCTCCATGGGATGAAGAGCCCATCGGGATGGATGCTTGGGATGGCAGAGGCTGGACAGTGTTTGTGACGAGCCCTTGCACGAGAAGAAGAAGGACAATTCTATCAAGACGCTGGCAGTAGACCTATTTTGGGGATCAAGCCCTTGCAGATGGACGTTGACCTAGATGGATTGGACTTACTCGCTCATTGACTTCTCGGGAGCAGAAGATGTTGGGCTTGTTTTGGCACACTCAGCAGGTTGCAGGATTCTCTGTGGGGCACAACATCCTGCTGCAGATGATGATTTTTCCTGTGCACAACATCTCCTTAAAGGTCCGGGACACCTCCATTTTTTAGCTCATTCTTGGCATTTTAGTATGTAAAGGACAAATGATTTGAACAACAATGTCAGCCTTGTCATGTTTTGTTGACCTATTTTTGTAAATTAGTCATGAGATATAAACAGAGGACGTTTGCTCTTCATTTTATCATAACATAACTTGCTCTCCGAGAGATATCTTTCTAGTCCTTTTGTCTTGGTTTTTCTCTCTCTTTGCAGTGAGGCGCAACCTCTTGGAAAACTATTTTTTGGCAAGTGGTGCTATCTATCATTGGAAGTTTTACAAATAGGGTAGGGATTATGCTTCATTATGAGTTTGTGTGTTTTTTCATCAAAACTTCTTTGAATGAATGGTTGTTGATTTTAATATCTTGCATGACATTGTTATCTCTTTGTTATTATTTTCTAATTTTGAAACCCTAGGGAGCCAACACACAAGTAGTTGCCATGTCCCCCATGGTATAAGCTTTAAGCCATTTGATTTTGAGAAGGTTTAGCCTAGCCATAGTCATCGGTTCTTAACTTCTCTCCTTATCTCTTGGAGTTAGTTTTAAGCACAAATTGAAGAAAGAAGGCATCCCAGGCCTAATTGTTTGCACGCACCTAGTGTTTACTTCTAGGTTTTTTGAAAAGCCTGTATCTACAACACTTTTTCAGCCCTAGATTTGTGCTTATAAACTAGCCGTTTTTCCAAAGAAGTCTCAAGGAAAGAAGAGAGTTTGTGGGCCTAGCCTTAGCTACACCTAGGTAGGCCTTTTCTCCTTAGGTTTTGGTTTGGTATTCTCGCTAGCAACACCATCAAACCCTAATCCTCTTGTCCTTGAGTTTAAGCCTTCCCAAGCCTTTAGTCTCACCTCAATTGACCTTATTAACCCAAGGCACTAGTCTAGAAACATCTTTGAGCTTGTTATGCTTAAACCTTTTCTTCAAACTTTTAAGTTGAAACCCTAGACTAACCTAGCATCTAACCCTCATCACTGAACTAACCCTAATAAGATGTCTTTGCTGATTTAGAACCAGTGTTTGATAGAAAAGTGTGGCCTGGGGGCCATCTTATCATAGCCAGAGGTTTCACAACTTTCATTGGTTGAATTAGCCAAAACGTCCACCTCTTCTTGGCCAGGGGCTAAACCCTAAACCCTCAACAAATTTGTATATAGGTGGACGGCCACATTGTTTAGATCTCTGTTTGGCTTTGGTAAATCTGTGACATTTTATCAATTCCCTGCATTTTTGATAGACTTTGAGTCATTGATTTCATTTCCAAGCTTATTTGAGAAAACTGCTTTGCCTTATTGTCTTCAATTTTGACCTATAATAAGTCAGATGCCACCCTTTTCTCAGACAGTGACGAACAATATATATATTTTGAGCATATTTGATTTATGATATGAGTTGTATTGTTATATAAAGGATTTGATCTACACATTGAATGCCCATATCTCTCATGCATTTATTGAAGAAGTGATATAAAGTCATTTTTGAAATATCATTGACTTCGGCCAATATTGCATTTGATCATTGCTCATATGCATATTTGAAGATAGTTATTAATGCTTTTGAAGTACTAACCCATCGGCAACAATACATTCTAGTTTTATTTGTTTTTCTCAAACAAAAGCCATCCAAAGGAAGTTCTCTTTGGGATTATCTCATCATTGGCAGACCGTGAAATAATTTTATCCTAAGCCATTACCCCTCTATCCCTTTCATAAACCAGATTACACAGGGACGTCTCCCTTGGAATAGCTATCCTAAATAGAAAGAGCTCCCCACTCCAGGGTGACAAGTAAGTGGGGAAGCTCCCTGCTACCGGGGTTTTAAGCCTTGACCTGCTTACTAAACCCTTCCTACAAACCGTAAGGACAACAGAGCCTAACCCTGAGTTATGTTTAGAACCGGGCTTGGGAACCTTTCTCCATAGATCGTGTGGATCCGTTGATGAAAAACAAGAATTGAACAATCGCCTCCTAATCTCAATGTTCCTTCCCTATTCTTCTCAACTGCCAACAACTCCAATCTGCATTAGGAGCTCCTTCTGAAGGGGTCTCAGAGTTGTATCACTCTTGCAGTCTTTGGGGAAGCACCAGTGCTCTCAAGATGGGGAGTGCTCCTCCAAAAGGGGCTAGGGGTGTTATAATGCTCCCAGAAGCATCATAGGGGAGCACAAGTGCTTCTATAGCTGAAGTAGGGGAACGCTTCCCCTCAAAACCTTTGTTTTAGGTCTCTCTTCAGGTGTCAAGAGTTGTTTATCCCAAAGAATCGCCCTCCTTCAAATCAGTCATGTGAGTTGTCATAAGTGCCTCCTTAGTTTCCTTATCATGGCATCATGTCTGAACATTGTTTATGACATTAGTGGGGATAAACTCTTATGCATACTCTATAAAAGTTGTAGGAAGATGCTACTAATTCTATCATCGCATTGATAGGACATGTGACACTTATCCACCTGAGTAATTTTGACATGTAACACCTCAATAGACAAGGCTCACACCTCAACAAATGGATTAAATAAGAGGAAAATGACTATGATTCAATTGTGAAAATAAGTAGAGTAAGTGAAATAAATGCGGTGAGAAAAACTTATTCTACATAGAATGTGAAGAAGAAAATATCGTGAATTGAACTTCCACAAGTTCAAAAATATAGAAGAGAATTACTCAGTTATGCCTTGTCAGCGCATTGGCTAGAATCAATACCCACAAACCCTCAAGATACAAGGATACACTGAAAAAAAAAAAGTAACAATATTGATTGGTTATGGTAGCACTAATATCAATTAGAAATTAGCAAAGATTTCACTTTGTATATCGCACGAAAGGATTCAAGTAATGATTGTAGATGGAGGTAACATAAATTGTTTAGGAAAATACCTTATTATTAATCTCAACATGGGGAGTATTTTGATAGCCCCATGATTTCCATCCGAATGGGTGTTGATATCAGATTAGGGGTCTTAAATTACAATCATTAAGCGAATAATATCTTTAATTTTCAATATCTTTTCATGATATTTTCCTCAAATGGAAAGGAGCTTAGAGGTATCCAAGGGAACCCTATAAAGTGATAATCTCTAATAACATGACAAAATTACTCAAAAAAAGGGACACCATGGCATTGTTTCACAATTGCGATCACTTGATGTTCAAAAATATGTATCCTCTGCTCCATTATACCTCTAAATAGTTATCAACAATCATACAAGGTATTTTTTGAAATGCCTAAAGGTATTCCACCTGCTCGAGACCATGACCATGTTATTCAAGCTTGTAATCTGAGTGTACCATCTAACATTAGGCCTTACATGTATCCATATGCACAGAAGAGTGATATTGAGAACATGATCTAGGAAATGTTAGAAGCCGACATCATTCAACCCAGAAAATGTTTCTTCTCTTTACCATTGGTTATGGTTACAAAAAATTATGGTTCATGGAGTATGTTTCGAGGTTATAGATGGACCTCAACAAAGTGACCATCAAAGATAAGTTTCATTCTAGTCATTAATGAATTATTAGATAAATTGCATGTAAAAAATTTGGTCACTAAGCTCCATCTTCATTTGAGATATCATCAAATCGGAATGAGTGCCAAACGACATTCCTAAACAACTTTTATAACTCATGAGGTTCATTATGAGTTTTTTGTTATTTCATTTGGACTTACTAATTCACTTTTAACATTTCAAAGATTGATGAATCTCATTTTCAATCCCTTAGAAAATTTTTGTTTATTAGTATTTCTTTATGGGTCCATACTAATCTACAACAACATTCAGAAGAGCATATACAACCCATTGACAAAGTATTACAACTATTGAAAGAGAAACAACTCCTACAGTAACATTCAAGGTGCTTTTTGGAGTTCAAGTAATGGAATATTTGGGTCATATTGTATCCGAGGAAGGTGTAAAAGTAGAACCTACTTAAATTAAATCTATGAGGGAACCACTGATTCCCAAAACCTTGAAGAAAATTAGAGGATTCTAGGGTTGATAGGCTATTACCTAACTTTGTCAAGAAATATGGTCAAATAGGAGCACCTATAACAACGTTATTAAACAAGGAAACATTTTCTTGGAAAAAATAAGAAACCAAAGCTCTTTAAAAGTTTAAGTAGGGTATGTGTACTACTCGCGTCATATCCAAATCAGAATTTACAAAACAATATTGTGAGGTGATGCTTTAAGCCATGGAATTGGTGCAATTTTATTTCAAGAATGAAAGGTCCCTTGCCTTTAAAAGTAGCCAACTTAAAGGAAGAAAATTATTCAAAACCCATTTATGAAAAATAAATGTTATCATACTATTATGAAATCTCAAAAATGCGAGTTCCCTTACCTAATAGGAAGCCACCTCAAAGTAAAGACAGATCATGACACTTTGAAGTACTCTATTTGAGCAACAATTACTTTTAGAAGAGAAACAAAAATGGAATACAAAGATGCTAGGTTTACAACTTTGAAATTTTTCTAAAGCAAAAAAGGAAAACATAATTTGTGGAAGATGCCCTTCCTTGAAAGGAGAAGAAACAAAAGGTTCACTATGTAATTGTTTCTATTCTACAATGTTATCGGGTGGAAGCTAGCTAAGGATATAATGGAAGCAATATAAAGAGGTATGAAAGATCATTAAACTACATAAGTAACCCAATTCATTAGATAAATTTCAGGTGGAAGAATTTTTTTCTATGGTATCATGATAGTCAATATTTATGTAAGAATTCTAATAAAAAGAGAAGGTCCTTATGGAATTGTACACTTCTCCTATAGGAGGAGACATTTAATATTGAAAACATACCACATGATCAAGAAGTATTTTTTCTAAGGTCTTAAAACTAATGTCTTAATTTTTTTTTTCAATGTTTAAAACTACCAATAGAAAAGAAGAAAGTTCAATCAAAGATGTCGTATCCTAGAACCATTAGCTATACCAATTCAATTTTGGGAACAAGTTTCAAATTGATGTTATTAAAAATTTACCCAAATTCAAACGAAACATTGTCATCATGGTAGTAGTGGATCTATTGGAAATATTGTTGTCATTGATGTCAAAGATAGGGGAAGCCTACATATGTCAAAGATAAATATTACAAGCCTACAAATGTCCAAGATAAATATTGCAACATGGACATTGTTTAAACATTTACTTTTGGATTTTTTATAATCATTTTGGATAACCTATATTTGAAGGAATATTTACCCTACATACCTATCTCAAATGGGAGAAAAAGTTATATGGTTGGAAATCGTATTTTGAAACCTTTTCAATGGTATATGTAATGTAATACCCCTAGTCCAAACCCCAATAGTAAATGTAAATGTAATTATACATATAAGTTGGTGAGTTGATGGTACAAGGTCTTTGGTTCGGTTCTATGTGCATTGAGTCATTGCGCGAGAATCTCATACCAAAGAAGTGCACATATTTTATAATGTATCATGCACATGTGTAAGTGCACGAGGATGGCACACCAAAAGAAGAGTGTGCACATCCTAGAGTTTTGCGCACACTCGATTGAGTGCGTGATTTTGAGAATAGAGAGACTTTGTATATAGGATGGTGAGCCAGGTTATTATAGGCCATAATGCTTATATGATTATTAAGTTGGAGAGCTAGATGATAAAATGTCAAGTGAGTCATCATTGTAATATTTAGTCACATAAAAATATTAATGAAAACACATCACCATTGCAAACCAACCATGTAAAAGAGTATCGGGGGATAAACTCCACTAGGTAGAGAAAAGGGGCTAATAAAGGGGGGCATAAGCCCAAAGGAATATTATATTAATATTCTTTAAAGTATAAAGTATGGATATGAATATATCCTAAGTTTCTGAATTGGGGACAAGGGATCTCCTTGAGTGACATGTGTCATAAAAGACACATGCATATATAAGAGAGAGACTCAATGTATTGGGGGTGGGGGATTCATCATTCATTCATTATCCTTACCATCTCCTCATGGATGATACAATTCATACTTGTACCTAGTTTTTCTGCAGGTTGAAGAGGAGGGTTGTCAAGCTCGTGGTCGACGAAGTAGGTTTTCAAGCACGTGAGTAGTTTCTCTCGGTGAGAAAATAGTAGGAATTGGTTCCTGGTGAATTGAGAAATAGATATAGGGTCTGTAAATTTCCATCTGACATGTTGTTGAAGCCTCAAAAGGGAAGCGGGGAATCTGAGTGAATATTAAGTAGAGAAGGGGCACACTTTCTGGGGTGGTACAGGCATGTTAGGAATGAGAGACTATAGGATAGCTGTTGTAGTTGGATCCCTTGGACTGAGAAATTATGCATATTATCATACCTTAGACTAGTGTAGGATTTCCTATGCTTTGGTAGAGTTTATCCCCACCTAGAGGGTGACCCATTGCTAATATTATGAGAAGTGTGGTCTATGGTTGGGAGGAACGTGGAATTTCTACATGCAATTGGTGTTTATTTCATGAGATAAGTGTCTTTCATTTCCTTATTTTATTTACTATGTGTATAATTATGTCTTCTCGTATGGAATCTCTATGATAATGGTGTTTATAAATTACTATTGTTATTCAGATCAACTCTATTCATATGCAAAACATTTCAATAATTTAATTGTGAGTTAATTTAGGTGTTGTGTTAATATTTATGCATTTGCTTCATGGGTTTTTCCTATGTATGTTGCATACATATTTCCGCTATTATTTTGTATGAATCTATGCATTTGCAGAGTATTTTTATGGTTTAAATTAGTATCAAAGTCAAAATTTTAAGTGGTATAGCCTAAAAGGTGGCTAGGGACATTACAAAGTGGTATCAGAGAAATGTTTTTGAGTTGTTGGTAATGGGGTCATTACATGTAATTCCATCTAACTCCTTAGTAATAAGAAGATATGAATTTTTTCGTTTCATAACCCAGCTATAAAATTGTGGTCGACTCATCAAGTCTTTATAGGTCAGCCGTGAAAGTGGGGATAAAATTACTATAAATAAAATATATATGTGTGCATTTGTAGAGTACTCAAGCAAGAGATCAATTCTAAGGTGAAAAGAAGTGATATGAGGTGCGCTAAAGGTGTTGGGGTGTATTTTTGGGATCTAAATGTGTGAAAGATAAGTATAAGGTATTTTCTTTGGCTCTTTCTTATTCTCAAGGTACATTATTTTGATGTTGTGATGTTGTAATCACTGTGATNAAGTGATATGAGGTGCGCTAAAGGTGTTGGGGTGTATTTTTGGGATCTAAATGTGTGAAAGATAAGTATAAGGTATTTTCTTTGGCTCTTTCTTATTCTCAAGGTACATTATTTTGATGTTGTGATGTTGTAATCACTGTGATGCTTTCATATGCAATATTTTTATGTCGTGATGTTTTCATCACTATGATGCTTCCATGTGTGCTATTATGAGGTTGTGATGTTTTCATGATGGATTATATTCTGGAATGATGCTATGAGGCTAGATAGGGAATGAAGTCTACATGTGACTAGGGTTTGAAGGAGTGTTTGTGGAATGAAGTTTGTAGGTGAAGTTATAAGTAATATTTGTATGGAGATATTGGATTAGTGAATACACATATATTTTTTATTTGGTTCCCAGGTGAGGGGATTGGTGTCTCCAATAGGTTGGTGCCTATAAATATTGTAACATTTGGTTGGTGCCTACATGTACTACTGGGTTAGTGCTTGGTTGAGGATAGTGTTGTCCCCAGTAGGTTGGTTCCTACAATCTTATTGACTTAGTGCCCAATTAAGGATATTGGTGTCTCGAGTAGGTTGGTGCATACAAATATTGTAATAGAAGGTTGGTTCCTATAGGTTCTATTGGGTTGGTGTTGCGTCAAGGAGATTGGTGTCTCTAGTAGGTTGTTGCTTACATATTTCTTATTTGGTTCCCAATTAATTATTATGGTGTCTCCAACAGGTTGGTTTCTAAAATATTTGTAACAATATCTTGGTGCCTACATGAATTTATAAATATAGGTTTTATGGTTTTCTCTCGATTGGGTTTTCATGTTAAACTCTATGCATTGTTATTTGAGTTTATATGTGATTATTGTTTCCTAGTTAATGAATGTTTTGTGAATGGTTAAATACAATTAGAAGTATATTATATTGATTTACCCCCCCTCTCAATATAAGCATAAGTTCAACAATTGGTATCAAATCATGTTCCTTTAGAAACAATATAACCGTTGAAAGGTAGATCTCAAGAGCACACATGGCTATCCAAGAAGGTTTCTTCACAAACAAGGGTCTATTATTTGATGGAATAAACTATGAATTCTAGAGTACAAGGATGTAGACTTATCTAATGGATATTTTGTTTGATATTTGGTAATAAATCGTGAATGTTTATACATCGCCAACAAATCCACCAACAAACATGACTGCAAAGAATCCTAGTGAACATAATGCAAAAGTCATGAATGTTATATTGAGTGGTCTATCATAAAAAAAAAAATCAAGGTGATGCATTGTAAATCAACAAAATATATATGGGACAAACTTCAAAACATCTATGAAGGTGATGACAAGGTGAATAAGGAAAAGATACAAACTCGTAGAAGATAGTTCAAGAGTTTGAAAATGAAAGATGAATAAAATGTTGTAGCCTATTTTCTTCAAGTGGATGAAATTGTCAACACCATCAGAGGACTTTTGAGGAGGTTGAAGAATTAGTGGTTGTGCAAAAAGTGCTTAGGTCTCTCCACTTAATATTTGATTCCAAAGTATGTGCCATTGAAGAATTGAAGGATCTTGAGAAACTAACAATGGATGAGCTGAATGGGATTCTCATTGCATATGAGATGAGGAAAGAAAAATAAAATCCATAATGGAAGGAATAAACTTTAAAAGAACCAAAATTTAGCAAAGGACACAAATTATGTTATTGTTATATCCATTAATAAGATATATAAGAAACACCATTTACAAGAAAGATAAAAATAGGAACTGGAAAACACAAAGGTAAGCTACACTTCATATGTTTTAATTGTGGTAGAGTAGAGAAGTTTGATGCTAATGTAAATATGAGAAAAGGAAAGACAATGATGATGAGAATAATAATGTCAAAGAAGAAAATAACAATAGAATAAAATATTATAGATACAAAAGAGGAAAATATACTAAGAAGAAGAGTTTTCACTCTAGAGAGGATAATAGCTCATTTGAAGAAAGTGATGCATACGTTTCAAGGAAATCTTTCATGCTTTAAATTCAATATAAACATGTTCTCTAGATATAAACTATTTATGCATTATGTTATAGTTTTCATAATTGTTGTATCTCTCTTGAGTTGTCTTCAAATTTTGTTTAATCTTGATAATCTCTTGTTCCATTTTGTTAAGAATTTCTAGTCCAAGCAAGATTATGTTCATTGGATTATCCAAACTCATTGTAGTATTGCATAATCTACCATAAAGAGCCTCAAATGGACTCATTTTCAATATGATCGATTATACATTGTTATAAGAAAACTCTACCAAGTGAAAATAGTCCTCCCACTTAGTTGGTTTATTCATAACAAAATATGAAGCATGTCTTCTAGTTTCAAATTTCTTCTCTCTATCTACACATATTTGTTTGTATTATAAGAAATGTTGAATTTGAATTGTGTATGCAATCCTTAAAACAATATTTTCCAAAAAATTGATGTAAATTTTGAATATTTGTTTGATATAATTGTTGTAGGCATCATATGCAACCTGAAAAATTCCCTCATAAAAATTTATGCAATGTCGAATAGTTTGTGTGGATTTTATGGGAAGAAAGTGATCATCATTTCTCAGTTTTTCAACAACAACCATGATATCATCATCTTGTTTCACCATCCTAGACAGTTCTATGATAAAATCCATTGTTACTACCTCCTATTTCCACTCAAGAATTGGTAAATGTTACTACCTCCTATTTCCAATAAAAGAGCTAAGGAAGCACAACAGGTTGTCTCTTCTAAAAATAAAAAACCCTCCTTTATTCCTTTCCCTAAACCAACTAATCCTACTCCTCCTTCCACTCTACTAAATATCTAGAAATTGACCAGGGAATAAATGGCTAAACGCCAACTCAAAGGCCTTTGTTATAATTGTGATGATTTTTTTTTTCCTGGGCACGAGTGTAAGGAACAAAAGATTTTTATGTCCATATGCCAGATGTTTCAGAAGAGGATGTCAAATCCCCTCCTGTGGTCAAGTCACCTGAATGCATTGACATGACCCCACCCTCCGACCCTCCTGAAGTTGAACCGGTCATTTCCCTAAATTCTCTCACTAGGTTCTCTGCTCCCCAAACCATCAATCTAATTAGTTACATTAAGTATCATAATTTCATCATCCTTGTTGACAGTGGAAGCACCCATAATTTTATTCATTTCCCCATTTCCCAAGAAGCTAATTTATATATTTGTGCAATCAATAATTTTCAAATCATGATTGCTAATGGAAGGTCCATGAAATGTGGGGGGTGTTTTGAAAATTTGCATCTCCAAATTGCTAATTACCACATGAAATCTCATATGTTTGATATCAACATGGGAGGTTGTGACGTTGTGTAGGGTGCAAAATGGATAAGGAATCTGGGCCCCATTCTCATGTATTTTAAGGAATTAACCATGCAATTCCACAAAGAGGGAAAAAAATATAAGTTCCAAGGAATCATTGTCAGTTCCTCAGAGATCATCAATTCCCATCACATGGAAAATATCTTCAAAAAAAGGTCATTATGGAATTATTGTACAACTCCATGCTATTCACGCCACTGAGACATTGTTCGTGTTGCAGCACATCCAATCCATCCTTTCCAAACACCAAGTTCTTTTTTCCACTTCCCAGGGACTTCCTCCTTCCCATGGTGTGCATGATCAATACATGTCCCTTGTCCCTGACAACCTTCATCCCAATTTGTATCTCTATCGTCATCCGTTTTCCTAGAAAAATGAAATTGAGAAAATTGTTTAGGAATTGCTCACTGTAGGTGTTATCCATCCTAGTACGAGCCCCTATTCTTCTCCTATTTTCATGGTCCTTAAGAAAGAATGCTCTTGTCTCATGTTTCCTAACTTCCATGCCCTCAAAAAACTCACCATCAAAGACAAATTTCCCATTCTTGTCATTGATGACCTCTTGGATGAATTGAACGGTGCCCATTTTTCTACTAAACTTGATCTTCGTTCTGGCTATGACTAGATATGTATGAATGAGGAACACATTCATAAAACTTCATTTCAAACTCATGAGGGCCAATATGAGATTTTTGTCATGCGCTTTGTCTTGTGTCATGCTCCCTCCACTTTCCAAAGCCTCATGAATCATGTCTTCCATCCTTTTCTCTATAATTTTGTCTTAGTTTTCTTTGATGATATCCTCATCTATAGTAAAAACTCAAGAACCCATATTGCTCATGTGGATCAAGTTCTACATCTACTCTCTCAACACCAACTTTTCCTCAAACAATCGAAATGATCTTTTGGCACCTCAGAAGTCAAGTACTTGGGTCATATTGTTGGCAAGGCATGTGTGAGGGTGGATCCTAAAAAGATTGAATCTATGCAGGATTGGCCTTGCCCAAAGACTCTGCAAATATTGTGTGGAGTTCTGGGTTTAACAGGATATTATTGCAAGTTTATTAAGAATGATGGAAAGATTGCGACATCTCTCACTGCTCTCCTTAAAAATATTTCTTTCACTTGGAGTTCTACACATGACGAGGCCTTTCAAACCTTTAAGGCGACCATGTGCACCACTCCAGTCTTGACCCTTCCTGATTTCAAAAATACCTTTGTCCTAGAATGTGATGCTTCTGGGAGAGGAATTTGAGAAATCCTTATGGAAGATGGTTGGCCTTTGGGCTTTACCAACAAACAATTGTCACAGTGAAATTTTGGTGAAATAATCCATGAAAAGGAAATGTTGGCTATTCTGCATGCAGTGGCTCTTTGGCTCCCTTATGTATTGGGGTAGTTCTTCCAAATTAAGATAAATCATTAAAGCCTCAAGTATTTTCTAGAACAACGCCCTTCCTCACCGGAGCAACAAAAATGGGTAGATAAGCTCTTTGGATATGATTATGAGATAATTTATATGAAATGAAAAGACAATGTCCTTGTTGATCCACTTTCAAGAAAATATGAAGACGAAGGGTCCCTTTTTTCCCTCTCCTTCATTGTATTAGATTGGCTCCAAGCTGTTTGCTAGGAATGGCTACAAGATCCAAAATTTTTGCATCTAATCGAACAATTGCAAGTTAATTCTCTAGTGTCCCTACGGTGCTTTTGGAAAACTGATGAGATTCATTGCAAAGGCCATTTTTATTTAAGTAAACAGTCACAACTTAAATCCATGGTACTTTCTAAGCTTCATGCTACACCCATAGTTGGGCACTCGGGTTTACCAAAACCTATGATCAGGTCAAATGTTCTTTTTATTCTGGGATGGTATGAAACAAGACTTCAATTTTTTTGCAGAATGTGATGTTTGTTGCATCCATTACCAATACCAGAGAAGAAATGGGAAGTGATAACCATTGATTTCATAACTAAATTACCCAGGACAACAAGACAACATGATTCAATCATGGTAGTGGTTGACAAATTAACGAAGGCTTCTCACTTTGTTCCTGTAAAAACAACCGTTACAATGGCTAATATTGTAGAAATTTACATGAGAGATATTGCTAGGATGCATGGGATACCTAGGACAATTGTCTCAGACATAGATACAAAGTTTACCTCCAATTTCTAGAAGGGGTTTTTTAAATTATTTGGTACAAATATAAACTTTAGCACATCATACCATCCACAGTCAGATGGGAAAATAAAGAGGGTCAACTGATTAATTGAAGATATGTTGAGAGTTTATGTGATGGATAAGCCATCTAAGTGGGAAGATTACTTCCAGTTGGTTGAGTTTGCATATAATAATGGGTATTAAGATTCATTGAGAATGATCTGATTTGAAGCCTTCTATGGTAGGAAATGAAATACTCCAGTGAGATAGGAAAACCTAGCAGATACAGTGGTACTTGGGCTAGAGTTGCTCAAGGATATGGAAGACTAGATGGTTAAGATCAAGAAGAATTTAAAGGAAGCTCAATATACACAAAAACTTTATGCAGATAAGAACAAGATAGCTAAAGAATTTAAAGTAGGGGAGCATGTACTTCTGAAAGTGAAGCCCAAGAAAATATCTTTGAAATTGGGTAGTTGTACAAAGATGGCAGCCAGGTTTTGTGGTCCATTTGAAATATTGGACAGAATAGGGCTAGCTGCATGCATGCTTGCATTGCCTGTTTCCATGAATGTGCATAATGTATTTCATGTCTCTTTACTAAAGAAATATTTACATGATCCTAACCATGTTATTGATTGGCATATGATTCAGGTAGAGATAGAGGGTGATCCAGGTGGATATTGAGGGCCACCCACCTTTTCCAAATGGCTTAAAACAGTTTTCTGGCCATTTTGGCAATTTACTATTTTTAGCAGGTTTTAACTTCCGGGGCCATTTTGAGGGCCTAAATGAAGTTTTTTTGAGATAGAGGTTCTCAATGCTAGTTGAAGGCATGATTGAGCCCCTAAAATTAATCTCCTCGATGATACCTTTCCAACAAGCTATCACACGCCTAAAACGAAGATCGTATGCAAAAGTTACGACCTCGGGAAGTTGATGCACCAACTTACCCAAACGGGGCCCACATGACTTTTGGCGCTTCATCTCCTAGGCTTAGGGTTTTGGATGTCTAGGAATTTTGGTATTCCTGATTATTGTAAAAAGGCCTCTAGAGACTCATTGTAACCATCTTCTTGCGAATGCGAGTAGCCGTCACATCTCTTCTCAGAGATAAGCTGCCACCATTCTAGCGAGTCTTTGACTCTATATTTTTACAGTCTCTGTACATTTCTCTGATTAATAGAAATCATGTATTACTGTATATCTGTGTTTATGGTTGCGTCTTTGATACATTTATGTTATATTATTGAATATCTACAATATCTCTGTACATTTCTTTATTATATCTCCGCTCTCATTTCGTGCCGAAAATAATCCGGATCAGAGGGAGACTTTCAGGTCCAGCCAGTGCGAGTATTGGATAGAAAGGTTAAAATGATCTGGAATCGAGTTATAGAGATTGTAAAAGTTTAGTTGACCTACTACGGTACTTAATATGCTACTTGGGAGAATGAAAATGCCATGCAGGTAGAGTACCCACAAATTTTTGAATAAATTTTGAGATTTCAATCTCTATTTTGTATATGCACTGAGGACAGTGCCAATATAAGGGGGAGGGAATGTAACACCCCAGGTTTTGAGCCCCATATTAAATAATATTTTTGTTAATTGTCAAGAGGTGAGAGGGCCCAAACAAATAAAATAGGCCAGTGTGCCTATGAAATGTAATGTTTTGATCATTATTAATAATACACACATCACTAGCTGCTAGATGGACAAGGACTAGAGTTATAGGGGCCTATGATTCCACAAGAGAGGGGAATTGAGGGGATAAATGTTATTTCCTATTTTAATTACCGTCTTTTCTAAGGGAGTGGATCAGTTACGTGATATTCTTGGGGGAGGCCAGGAGGTTCTTGATTCCCCATGAAATACTTAAACCTACCCCTGGTCTGTTGGGTGGTTGGTTAATTTCTCGTTCGATCCTTCATTCTCTTATGCGTTCATTCACTTGATCACTGGTTCATGCGTTCATTCACTTTCTCACTAGTTCATGCATTCATTCACTTGGTCACTCGCTCATTCACCCCATCCTTACCTATCACTCATTGATCAATCCTCATATGCATCTTGGCTTGGGAAAGGGAAACAAACTGTCGAAGAGTAGCCATGGTATCATTGGCTATAGTGGTTTCTGGTGTAATCCAACATGACTTGAGGCCTACATTTCTGAGATTTTTTGGCCTGTGTCCAACTCTTTTCACAACTGTGAGTCCTGAGATTTCCAGCATTGAGATTTTGGACCAATTGCATTGGAGCCTTGGAAGGAGAAGGACTGTTTGAGGGATTGTGTAGCGGAGAAGGGTAGAGGTCCATTCTTTTAGGTGGTGTAGGATGGGTAGAAGATATTTGGGTACTTGGATTGTTGTGAGTACTAGGAAATCCTATGAGAGCTTGAGTTTTGATTGGTTTGGGAAGCCAAGTAACACTTTGGAACCTTCCTTGCATATTCATAGCCCTAGCTCAAGGGTGGCACTATTGTTGATATTTGGAAAAATAGTGTCTATTGTTGGGTGGAACATCCTTGGTCTGCAGCCATTTGGTTTCATCTTTTATAAAGATAAGTGCTCTTTGTTATAGCATTATTTACCTGTATATGAATTTATTCCACTGTGTATTTATTTATCGTTTAATTAAATCTTTAGAATATGCATGTTTGTTGGTTATTGTTGTTCATGTCATTAGATATTTTCTTTTATGCATCCTTATTAATTTAAAAAAAGGGTATCGATCAGAGAAATAATTCCAAGGGTGGGTTTGAAGGTGGCATACCCTGACCTGTGGGTGGCCAGGGACATTACAATGTTAGATGTCGACATCCTTCAACCTAGACAAAGTTTCTTCTCTTCACCAATGGTTATGGTTACAAAGAATTATGATACATGGAGTATGTGTCTAGGTTATAGACGACTCAAAAAAATGACCATCAAAGATAAGTTCCCATTCTATTCATTAATGAATTATTAGATGAATTTCAATGAGAAAAATTGTTTACTAAGACGGATCTTCATTTGAGATATCATGAAATCAGAATGAGGCACAAAGACATTCCTAAAACAACTTTTAGATCACATGAATTTCATTGTGATTTTTTGGTTATGCCATTTGGACTTAATAATTCACCTTCAAAATTTCAAAGATTGATGAATTATGTTTTCAGGCCCTTCCTTAGAAAAATTTTGTTAGTATTTTTTTATGAGTCCATACTAATCTACAACAAATATTGTGAAGATCATGTACAACCTATTAACAAAGTATTACAACTACTGGAAGAGAAACAACTTTATGCAAATACTTCCAAGTGTGCCTTTAGGGTTGAAGAAATGGAATATTTGGGTCATATTGTATCTCAAGAAGGTGTAAAAGTAGAACCTACTTAAATTAAATCTATGAGGGAACCACCGATTCCCAAAACCTTTAATAAATTTAGAGGATTCTTAGGGTTAATACGATATTATTGCAATTTTTTCAAGAATTATGGTCAAATAGCAGCACCTATAACAACATTATTAAATAAGGAAATGATTTATTGGAATAAACAAGAAACCAAAGCTTTTGAAAATCTTAAGGAGGCTATGTGTACTACTCGCATCCTAGCCACATCAGACTTTAAAAAAACATTTATTGTGGAGTGTGATTCTTCAACCCATGGAATTGGTGCAATTTTAATACAAGAATGAAGTGCCCTTGCCTTTAAAAGTAGCCAACTTAAAGGAAAAAACTTATTCAAATCCATTTATGAAAAATAAATGTTAGTCATACTACATGAAATTAAGAAATGGAGCCCTTACCTAATAGGAAGCCACTTCAAAGTAAAGACACATCATGACAATTTGAAGTACTTCTTGGAGAAACAAATATCTTTAGAAGAGAAACAAAAATGGGTTGCAAAGATGCTAGTTTACGACTTTGAAATGTTCTACAAAAAAGGAAAACATATTGTTGTGGAAGATTCCATTTCAAGGAAAGAATAAGAAACAAAAGGTACACTATGTATTGTTTCTATTATACAATGTTATTGGGTGTAAGAAGCAAGGATATAATGGAAGAAAGATAAAGCGGTATGAAGTATCATTGAACTACATGAGGACCCCAATTCATTAGATAATGTTGTATGGAATAATTTTTTTCTATGGTATCGTGATCATCAATATTTGTGTAAGAATACCCAATAGAAACAAAAGTTCCTTCTATAATTTCACACTTCTCCTATAGGAGGAAATTTGTCATTATTGAAAACATACCACAGGATCAAGAAGACTATTTTTTGAGAAGGTCTTAAAAATGATGTTCAATTTTTTTTTTCTGAATGTTTAGTCTACCAACAGAATAAAGTAGAAACAATCAAGATGCCAGGTCTCCTACAACCATTATCTATACCAAGTCAATTTTGGGAACAAGGGGGGAAGAGAGAGGGAGAGGGGGGATAAGGGTAGAGGGAGATATATAGAGTAAACAAGGTGGGGGAGAAAATGGACACCTAATTATGAAGAGAATTTTAATCTGTTGAAGGAATTACTTACTAGTGCATCTGTGTTAAATATTTCTGGCCCAAATGAAAGTTTTGTGGCATGTACAGATGCATGTAAGGAAGGAATTAGGGGAGTCCTCATGCAAAATGCACATTTCATTGGTTACGAGTCCAAAAATCTAAAGGAACATGAGAGGAACTATGCCACACATGACTTGGAGCTTGTTGCCATTGTCCACGCCTTGAATATGTGGAGGCATTACTTCATGGGGAAGAGATTTGAATTAAGAACATATCACATTGGCCGAAAGTATCTTTTTAAATATCCAACCTTGAATGCCAGGAAAATAGTAGAGAATAAAGTCTTCAATGCACTTAGTAGAAGAGTGCATCTCATGCTTTCTACTGTTGTCAGTATGCATCAATCAGACTTGAAGAGAATAATTTTAGATGATATTGTTACAAATCAACATTACCTATAGGTAAAGGAAATATTACAATAAGGAGATGTACAATATAAAATAAAGGGGTATGAGGTAAACGAAGATGGATTACGTATGCATAAGAATAGAATCTATGTTCCTAGTTCTGGAGAATTGAGGAATTTGGTATTGAAGGAAATGCATGATGTTCCTTATGTTGGACATCTCAGTTACCAGAAAATGATTACAATAGTAAGAAGCTGATTCTTTTGGCCAGAAATGAAAAAGGATGTTGCCGATTACATCACTCGATGTATGGAATGTCAGAAGGTGAAGGTTGAGCATAGTTACCCAGTGGGTTTGTTGCAACCATTACCAATCCCAGAGAAGAAATGGGAAGTGATAGCCATTGATTTCATAACTAAATTACCCAGGACAACAAGACAACATGATTCAATCATGGTAGTGGTTGACAAATTAACAAAGGCTGCTCACTTTTTTCCTGTAAAAACAATTGATACAATGACTAATATTGCAGAAATTTACATGAGAGAGATTGCTAGGTTGCATGGGATACCTAGGACAATTGTCTCGGACAGAGGTACAAAGTTTACCTCCAATTTTTGGAAGGGATTTTTTAAATGATTCATTACAAATCTAAACTTTAGCACATCATACCATCCACAATCAAATGGAAAAACAAAGAGGGTCAACTGAGTAATTGAAGATATGTTGAGAGTGTATCTGATGGATAAGCCATCTAAGTGGCAAGATTAAGTGCACTTGGTTGAGTTTGCATATAATAATGGGTATTAAGATTCATTGAGAATGAGCTCATTTGAAGCCTTGTATGGTAGGAAATGCAATACTCCAGTGAGATGGGACAACCCAGCATATAGAGTGGTACTTGGGCCAGAGTTACTCAAGGATATGGAAGACTAGATGGTTAAGATCAAGCAGAATTTAAAGGCAGCTCATGATAGACAAAAATTTTATGCAGATAAGAAAAAGATAGCTAGAGAATTTAAGTTATGGGAGAATGTACTTTTGAAAGTGAAGCACAAGAAAATATCTTTGAAATTGGGTAGTTGTACAAATATGGCAGCCAGGTTTTGTGGTCCATTTGAAATACTAGATGGAATAGGGCGAGTTGCATACATGCTTGCATTTCCTGCTTCCATGAATGTGCATAATGTATTTCATGTCTCTTTACTAAATAAATATGTGCATGATACTAACCATGCTATTGATTGGCATCTGATTCAGGTAGAGACAGAGGGAGACTTTCAGGTCCAACCAGTGCGAGTATTGGACAGAAAGGTCAAAATGCTCTAGAATCGAGTTATAGAGATGGTAAAAGTTCAGTGGACCTGCTACGGTATTGAAGATGCTCCCTGAGAGCATGAATATGTTATACAAGTAGAGTACCCACAACTTTTTGAATATAGTTTGAGATTTCAATCTCTATTTTGTATATGCACTGAGGACAGTGCCAAAATAAGGGGGAGGGGATGTAACACCCCAGGTTTTGAGCCCCATATTAAATAATGTATTTTGCTAATTTTCAAGAGGCGAGAGGGAACAAACAATTAAAAGAGGCCAGTGTGCCTAAGAAATGTAATGTTTTGATCATTATTAATAATACACACATCGTTGGCTGCTAGACAATCAAGGACTAGAGTTATAGGGGCCTATTATTCCACAAGAGAGGGGACTTGAAGGGCTAAATGTTATTTTCTATTTTAATTACCCTTTTGTCTAAGGGAGTGTATCAATTACATAATATTCTTGGGGGAGTCTAGGAGGTTCTTGATTCCCCATGAAATACTTAAACCTACCCCTGGTCTGTTGGGGGGTTGGTTAATTTCTCCTTCGCTCATTTTCTCATTTGATCCTTCATTCTCTTATGTATTCATTCACTTGATCACTGGTTCATGCGTTCATTCACTTTCTCACTGGATCATGCATTCATTCACTTGCTCACTCGTTCATTCACCCCATCCTTACCAACACTTATTGATCAATCCTCATCTGCGTATTGGCTTGGGAAAGGGAAATGAACTACCAAAGATTAGCCATGGTGTCGTTGGCCATAGTGGTTCCTAGTGTAATCCAACTATGAATTGAGGCCTGCATTTATGAGATGCAATGGCCTGTGTCCAGCTTTGTTCACAACTACGAGTCCTAAGAGTTCAAGCATTGATATTTTGGACTAGTTACGATGGAGACTGTTATCGCTCAGTTTGTAGTCGAGGTCAAGTAGCTGGAAGGTAGGGATCAAACTAGCGTAACAGGAGCTTCCCCACCCACTGTCACCTCGA